>ML387500.1:4056-16257 GCA_005239525.1 Nicotiana knightiana | reverse complement strand
CCGCCGTCCGGCCACCGGACCTCCTCCAATCACCCCCAAACCTTCACCCTATGGTCTTCTCCTTCCCCTTAACCCCATCCCACCATCAGCTTCCCTAAAAACCCACTCGAATCCCGTCAATTCCAGATCAAAGAAGCGGTCAGAACTGTAATGTCTGCTAATGGCGAATTCGGGTGACTCTGTGACTCAAACTCACATGAGTCGATGGCTTTTGACAAGAGCCGTCGATTCATGTGAGTAAGGGTCACTTTTGAAAGTCGCCGTAGTCCGGCTTAACTCCGGTTAGTCGCCGTAGTTTGTCCAAACCCCTCGAACGGGTACTTCCATTTCTCTTCTATATTTGTCAGCATAAATAAGCCCTAGATGCTTACTGATTCCCTGTATTTTTCCTTTTTCATGTTTTCTGTTTTTTTTTTCAAATACATTTAGTTTAGATTTTGTCACTATTTTGTATGATTTAACTGTTAAATGTAGTAGTTTTGCATGACCAAGATTAGCATTAGGTTTTGTTTAGTTAGTTTCCTTTCTCTGTTAATTTCTGGACATTTCTATCTTGTTAAATTCTGTCAATAAACGAGCATGAACAACTGATCGATTAAATCCCTGAATTCATAGTTTAAAATGTTGTGTTAGTAAAAACAGCCCCTATTGGTTGTTTTTGTTCATGTTTTGTTGTTTTGTTCATGTTTTGTTTGAGGTCGTCGTTTGATTTAGCCTTGATTTTGATGCCTATGATTAGTCTCAATTATATGATTAACTTCCAATTAATCACAGTTTAAATTTCAACTTTTAGTTTAAGATTGGTATATTCAACTAACTCAAACAAACTGACTCCTCCTAGGTTCAAGTGAAACTTAAACATGTTTAATACAAGAAAACTGACTAATTTTAACAAATTAATTAACTCTCATTAATCGACCAAAATCCTAAACAAGTTAAAATCAGTCAATAATGAGAAATTAATGAACCAATTAGGCTAAAACTCAGTTCTAAAATAATGTTTAGTCATGATTTAACCTAGACTAGTCAAGACTAGTTTAGTTAACAATAATTTCCCACAATCACTTGTTTAATAGATTAACCTAGTCTAATAGTCTCTTAAAAAACTATTTAAGTCCTAAGACATGTCCAGGACAACTAGTTGGGATTAATTAGCTAACCTGATCTTAATGAATTAACCAAGCTTCTGATTTCAGATCATTAGTTTGAATTAATCAAATTGAATCAGTATTGACTTGGGTTAAGAAGTTAATTGGCCCAAATTGATTAACAAGTTAATATCTAATGATCCTAGTTAAGTAGAAGGCTAACTAGAGTTAACTAACCAAAGTCCAAGTAATAACCCAAGTGAGTTTAACCCTGATTACCCAATGGTAAATTCAGGGACTCCAAGGGGGTATATTAGTTAATGTAGTTAGGAAATCAGAATTTGAAGGATAGAAAGGTCTTTTGATAAGAAAGAATGTTCAAGAAGATAAGGTTAGACAGCTGTACATGTACTATTTCAGCCTAATAGGATAAGGAATATCCTCCAAAGATGCTACCCTGAATTTCCCTATAAATAAACTAGGATATTCAGAAGATAAGGAGATTTTTTCTGGACACTCTTGAGCTGTTAGGATAGAATCCTCCCCATTCTCAGAAATACTGTCTCCACTTAAGAGGTTTTTGAAAAGAAGAGTACTAATAGAAGAATTTGATTTCTTTTTGGAAAACAAGTTCATAAATATATGGCCTAGTTCAGTTGCTATTTTCTCTGTCTGAATTTTGGGGGTTTTCTGGAGGTTTTTCTTTCAAGCATTCATACTCAAGATTTCTGGGGGGTATTCTTGCTGGACTGGTTGGTTTTCTCTGGGGTTTCTGCTATTTGTTGCTGATTTCTCTTCCTCCTTGCTGTTATTGTTCCCACTTGACCTTTATTTGGTCAAGTCTCTTTGTTATTCTCTCTCTAAAGGTATGTATCAGTTCATCTCTTCTTAATGAAATTTTTGGACTGGAATTCTCATTTTTCTGCTCATTGTGTAAAACTGGTTGCTCTTGACAAATGAAGTTACTGTTCTTGTTTTGATTAAATGTGACTGTGCAGATGTTTTATTCACATTCTGTGAGTATGATAGGCAATGTCTTTGGTGTTAGTATTTCTCCTGTTAGTGCATGATTGTTTGCTTAAGATTATATGTGATAAGTATTCATGTTCCTATATTAGGAAACAAGCTGCATTAAGGTTTTTGAACCTGACCTCCTCTATGGTCAGATTCCATCAATAAGAATGCAGAAATATGCTTTTTCAATTGAGTCTCCTTGGTCAATAAAGAGATTCAACAAGCAAATCTCTAGATAGGTTAGTATTAGCACTAGGGTAGATGAGTTTGACTTATTGATAGCCAAGTTCACCCCACAACAGTGCACAAAACAGTAGTGTAGATGGCTGAAATTCACCTTTTAAAGGGTATACAGCATGTGGTCAAAAGGGCTATAGAGTAGAGTATCTGAACCCTTATATGGTCTGATTCAGTCTCTAAAAAGCCAAGAATAGTAAAAAATTTTCAAATGAATGCTATTTGAAGTGCTGGTATGGTTGTTAGAAAAGTCAAGTAAGTTTGTATCTCTGGGTTTGAATCAGACTCTCCTTCATAGTCAGATTCAATCTAAAACAGATACATAAAACTTGTTGCTTTCCTTCTTGCTGAACTTGTGATCACATATCAAAATCTGGTTGTCTCTGTATGTGTGATTACCATAGTAGAATTATCTGTTAAAGACTTCTTGTGATTAATTCCATATCCTTGAAGTCATAATAGAGTCATTTAGCCAACATTAAAAGGGTAGTGAATCTGACCTTTCATAGTGGTCAACTTCACCCCATATTTTAGATATTTAGAGAGTGGTTTATTCCACTTTGAGGGTATAGAAGTGAGGTCAGCCAAAAGGGCTCTAGCGTAGGGAATCTGAACCTCCCAAATGGTTAGGTTCACTCTTCCAACATGCCTAAAGTGATCAAGTTAAAGAATTGATAGGACTAAAAGTCCCAAGTACAACAAAAGAAAATGACAAGTCCAGAGGGGAATTGATCCTTTTATGATCATATTCACCATGAGAAAGTGCCTAAACAGTTCTGCCAGATAACATGGTTTGAACATAAACATCATCTGAATTAAAATTAACCTTCCCATGGTCAGTTTGGTTCTGATAGTTGCCTAACACTCAAACAAATGGGGTGTTTTCTTACAGATTCCAAAGAGAAGACTCAAACGTAAGGTTTCAAGAGATCTTCGAGTCAGCAAATTAGTTAGAATTTTTATTCCTTTTTTTTAGTTTCTTTCATTCTGGAAAGTGTATGGGGGCAGTCAAGTTATAACCCCCCCTCCCCCATATTTCTTTAGCTTTCATTCTAATATAAAGACTGGACTGTACATTTAATTTCTGTTTTTTTTCATGTATCACTGAAATTTCGAGTTTATATCTTTGTTTTGTTCTGCCTTGATACTAGACAAAAGGAAAATAGGTATAAACAATCCCATTTGGATTTATTTTTCTTTAAAATGGTTATCTCAAATTCAGTGGAGTCTTCACACAAATCAGTAGATTATTTTTTCAGTTCACCTTGTGTCTTCTAAATTTGCAAAAATCAGTGTATACATGTGCGTGAACTCTAAAACTCTAGATACATGAGATTAATTCATTAAGAATTGCTAGGGATTACTGGTTCCAAATGTAAAATTGCATAGGGCAAAGTCTGTGTTAGAAATCATTAAAATTCTGGAAAGAATAGAGTGATTCCAGCTTGTCCATAAGCATCAGACTTAGCAAATAATGTATTTAGATATCTGAATTTCATATATATATATATATATATATGAACGAACGAAGGATATTCTGATTCCCACATCTGCCATCATGGGCTACAAATAAATTCTTTTTCAGAACTAGCAGTTCTATCACACGGAGAACTGACTTAGGATGGCTTGACGTGATAAAATGAGGCTAGATGAGGCCATAGCCTATAAGATGTTCTTTTAGAACAACGAATATCGTTTAGGAGATCTTCTAGGTAGAATGGATACCTTTAGTCCGAAATTTTGATAGAAAAATCCAATACTATACCGAAGCCACCTAACCAACATTCGGGAGCGACAACTCATGTCCCCGTCTTTAACTTCAAAATTATGATAGAAATCACATGTTGTAATTACGGGTGCATTTCATGTGGCGTAATTATAATGTGTTTAAAACAACAAATGCACATCATCGTGACTTGTCCCAAGGTAAATCCATAAATATCAAAAATTATTTACACACCCCATAAGCTAAAAAAAATACCTCTTTTAGATAAAAAAAACCCCAAAACCTAGAGAACAATCGAATATTGCCTCAAATAGGCATATTTAATCGTCGTGACCATAGTCATATAATCTACACTCGGGTGTGGCAACTCATGTCCCCGACTCTAATTCAAAAATGTTAATTAAATAAGCATGTTGTAAATCACGGGTACATTTCATGTGGCGCGGTTTGCAACGTGTCTAAAAATAACAAGTGCACGTCAATCGGGACTTGTATTAAAATAATTCCATAAATATTAAAAAGCGGATTAAGTAAGAAAGATAAAAGCACAATAGGTTTAAAACATGTAAATAATTAGATAATTAGGCCAAATATTAATAGTTAAGCGATCGTGCCAAAACCACGGAATTCGGGAATGCCTAACACCTTCTCCCGGGTTAACAGAATTCCTTACTCGGATCTCTGGCCGCAGACAAATCAAAACAGAATCAAAATCTCCTCGGTTTGGGATTTCAATAAATAAATGGTGTCCCGGAACACCGTCAAAAATCCGGGTGGAGACTCTGAAACTAATAAATATATCCCAAATTCGCATAATGTCACTTAAATTGGAAAAACTCCTGTATCCAACCCTGTGTCGGAAAAAGGAGGTGTGACATTAATTATTGTTAAAAAAAATTATTTTATCATTTAACCTACCTTTTTATATAGTAATTTTACCATGTATTATAATTTTTTTAATAATATTGCAAGTTTATTCTTCATATCGCGGATGCGTGATATCATGAAACGACGGCAAACGACACAATCTATCCAAATATTGTATTCATCAAATGATATAGTACAATACGATACATTATAAAATGATATGTAACAAGTAACAACCATCCAAACAAGCTGTTAGAATTCAGTGGTGATTGTCTTTTTTCGATTATAGACGACCTAATTTCTTAAATGGTCACTTAACTTGACGAAGCTACTGAATAAAGTCACTTTCTTTTATCACAATGAAGTCACCTAATTATTTCATTGTCTCTTACAAAATTATTACATATAGCTAGGGGCGGCAAATGGACAGGTTTGGCTGAATTTGGGCGGGTTAAAATGGGTTAGATTAATAAATGGGCCATTGCCCAACCCAACCCAAAGTGTACTTGGGCTAAGATGGGCTGGGTCAAGATGGGCTACACAATGGGTCATAGCCCAACCCGCCCAACTTGACCCATGTTTTAGAACCATGCTCATCTTGCAAAACAAAAAAGCCTTTTACCTTAAAATGTGTAAGTTGAAAAATACTTTGCGAGGGGTTGGAGTGGTGCAGAAAAACAAAAAAATAAAAAACAAAAAATTGGTAATACAAAAAAAAAGTGAATTTGTTTTTTTAGGTGATTTGTGCAGAACCGGGGGGGGGGGGGGGGGGGGGGGGGNNNTTTTTTTTTTGGGGTGGGAGGGGGAGGGGGGGTGAGTGGTGCAGAAAAATGACAACAAAAAACAGAACATTGAAAATACAAAAAAAGTAATTTGTCTCAAAGTACTACTATAAACAAGACTTGAGATGTTGCTTATTTCAGTTTTATTTTGGAAGTCCAAATACGAATTCGCTATATTGTAAATACTAATTTTTCAAAACATGCATTACTCATGAATTTTGAATCATATAATATAATATACATGATTTTGAAAAACCACATAAAAGAATTTAAACACGTTTTTCCTTTGATTAACGCAATTATTTAAATGAAAATTAAAATGTCATGCAGTATCAACTATTTTGTAAAGAAAAAACATTGGGTAGATATGATTACAGAGACTGCAGGAGTTTTAGTGGAGATGGGAGGCTGATCACGCTCAACAATGTCTAATAAAAGACTAAGCGGGCGTTGCAAATATAATCCGGGGTATTAAGCCCAGAGTCGATCCCACAGGGAATTAACGTATCAAGTAAGCCGTCAGAATACTGTACTCTCACGTAATCAACTTTCTCAAACTTTATGAATACTAAACGATGTTGTAGTTACCACTAAGATCAATGAAATTGCTAAACTAAGATTAACTAACAGTAGTTGTAAACAATTGGAATAAAGGTCTAAGGCAATGGTTTCCCCCATTGGTACTTTCCCTAGTTGTATGTTCCTATAGCTTTGACTTGGTTGTCTCTATCAATCATGAACTCTCCAGCTACCGTAAATCTCTCTCGAGCATTTATGATAATTTACTAGTCGCACTCTCTCGAGCTACGCTAGCTATATTTACGTTACAGCTCACCTTAGAGTGCACCCGAGGTATATTATCTCTAACCTAACCTCTAAACCCTCGGTTATGACTCTCGTCTATACTCCGGGAGTAATGTTGTTCAACAATTACCTGAATATGCACTCTCTCTCAAGCAGTTACATAATAAATAGGCACAACTAATTGAGGATCCTTTCAATTAACTACAACAAGAATGTAGTTGAACAAATAGAGATAAATAACCAACTCAAAACTATATTCACAAGCCAACTAGTTCATCCCCGATGGGTTTCACCACAACATTAGATTAAAGTATTTAGCTACTTATAGAAATACTGAAAACTATAAAAGAATTCATGAACAATGATAAAAATCACAAGAGAAGGAGATATGGATTGATGCCCCAATTTCCTCCTTGCCTCTTGACTTTGTGTTCTAAACTCTAAAACCTCATTAAAACCTTCTCTTGGGCAAAGTGGACCTTATATAGTTGATGTAGAATGGCCTGGGACTTCCAAATTTACCCCTGAAATAATGTCTCACGCGTCGGTACTAGCGCGGGCGCGCTAACGCCGCGCTATGCCTGCGCTATGCCTGCGCTAGTGGGGTTTCTGTCTTCCTCTGGATCGCTGAACTAGCACGGGCGTGCTAATGCAACGCTAACAGGGTTCTTCACTGCCTAATGAGATCTGAACTAGCGCGGGCGCGCTAATGCCCGCGCTAGTAGGGTTTTCTACTGTCTCCGCATTCATCCCTGAGTCTTCAGCCTTCAATTCATCCAACAGGTACCCCATGGTCTATTCCACTTCAATTCTTGCCCGGATCACCTTCATAAGCTTTCCTTATGGTATTGCACTCCTGTGAAACACACAAGTCACCATTAGAGCACATTTTATCCTTATTTCACATACTTAAGACAGTAAAGCATCATTAAGTTAGAGTATAACATAAGCCAAGTCATACACTTTTAGCCTATTATCAACACCCCACACTTAAATCATTGCTAGTTCTCTAGCAATCCACTACATCTTACTCGGCCTCTTTTCATCAAGCGCTTTCCTACAGTGACGCCCCACCAACAAATCACAAGCATCTTTCTCAGTGTAACATCCATACTTCAAATGGCGACTCTCTCATGCCGTGCCATGTGTTAATTTCTCATATTGCCTTGAAGGGGGTCAAGACTTACCTCTCTTTCATGAATCACGTGCCCTCACATCACACATTTGAGAGTAGTTCCACAACACCTAATTTTCGAAATAGCAGGACCATTTAAATAGAAAAAATTCACTCACTCTCACACAGAACATTCATATGCTACACAAACACACCATAGGCTTGCCCGTAGTGTAATACTCCCCTAATCGAGTTCGTTTAGTCCAAGATCAATAGGTCTTTACTTGGTTGTAATGTAGGCTAAGGGACGGGTAGGATACATTTGGGTATGGTGACTAACCTCCCTAAGCACTTTTAATACATTTACATTAACATTCCACTCATTTCTCCTGTGTTACCAGACTTTTCACCACACTTTGTTTCATGATTACCCATATTCTTCTCAGGTGCAACTTTTCACCACACAAAATATTTATTTATTTATTTATTTTTATTTTTATTTTTATTTTACGTGGCTTTCACTTTTGCATTTTGTTTCTTTTTTACTTTGCACCTTTTACTCTATACCCATGTGTTTCCTCACAAACCACACCTCTACCCCACACTTTGACTTTTACATCACAACAAACAATCTAAGTGCTCCTGGGAGGTCCAAGGTTCAAACAGACAAACTACTCGAACACTGGGTATGGCTCATCACATGGTTAGCAAAGAA
This sequence comes from Nicotiana knightiana, assembly GCA_005239525.1. Lineage (NCBI taxonomy): Eukaryota > Viridiplantae > Streptophyta > Magnoliopsida > Solanales > Solanaceae > Nicotiana > Nicotiana knightiana. The sequence goes on along the minus strand of ML387500.1, from coordinate 7,910 downwards.
ATAGGCTCATAGGCTCATAGGCTCAAACGAGGTTAACTATGGTCAAATACTTTTAGGTGAATACGTTCAATTTTTTTTTCTAGATTACAAGGAAATGCCTATATCCCTTCTCGGACTAACAAGCCTCTATTTCGATTTGTACACACACGGGGAAAGTTCTAGCTATCAAATGCAAGCATAGAATACAATATAGATAATCTCACACACACTTGGCACATAATTCAATCCAAATTGATTCTCAACACACTCCATCAAGCATTCGAGATAGTTGCACATGCATCATTAAGGCAATCTAAAAGAGTCACCAAAAGAGCCTAAGCGTCACACTCAAAGAGTCATGGTGTTAGGGTGTGTGAGGGTTGATTTTTTTTCTCTCATTCAATTCCTTTCCCAAGAGGTTCCTACTAACAACTAACAAGAAAACGAAGAAGCTAGCTATACCCGGTTCAAACTAAACCCTTGAAAAAGAACCGAGGTCAAAAGAAAAACCAAGGGGGAGTTACTACACTACCTACAAACAAAAAATATAAGAAATCTTTTTGGTATTTTCTTTTGGANTATATATATATATATATATATATATATATATATATAATTTTTTTTTGTTACCACCTTGGACCCTCAAGAACCCCTGGCACAGGGATCCATCATCAGGCCAAGACGATAGAATATCATTACTTACACCTAGAAATCACTACAAAATTAATGCTAACCTAAAATTGTAACATGCCCAATCAAAATAACTAAATCAACATACAACATACATACGGGAATCTACACTCACCCCACACTTAAAATGAGGACATGTCCTCATGGACCAACAAAACATAGAAAGGGAGAGTGAACTTCCCTGACAGATCAATTTTGATCGGAGACGGAGCCGGCGTCGACATTGCACGCCCGACCTAAAGCACGGAGCCAGCCAATGATTTTCTTTTCTGATCTCCTCTTCTGAGTGGCCATCTGATCTACTCTTGTACTCACTTCAGCTACTGAGGTCCTTATCCCAGCTACATCATGCTCTAAGTAGTCCAACCGATGTCCCCGATTGGCCCAAGATGGGCCTGCTACTTGCGCAGCCTGTGGTGGCGCAGTCTGCTCACCCACAATCTCCACCTCATCATCAGCCTGGTGTGGCGTCTCATCCTCCTCCTTCTCCTTATTACTATCATCAGAATTGTCCCCATCCAACTCTTCCGGTGCTACCAGTCCCTTGGTAATTATGACCCTCTTTGCCGTGAATGGATGCATTGAAGGGACTTGACCGTCTATAGCCAGGTTATAAGGCACATTTGCCTGAAGACATAACCGGGTAACTAGGGACGGATAGTATAACCCGTACCATGGAACCTTGACACGTTAAAGCATTTCATCGTGCATAACTCTGGCCACGTCGAATGGGACATTGTTCATGAAACACCAAATGAGGCACCCTCGAGGTATGTTCACCTCAGACAGGTTCTTGGAGGGCACGAGGCGGTTGTTTATGAAGTACAGCCAGCACTTGGCCTCAAACTTGAGGGCCGAGGAGTGGAACTTGTTCCCGTACTTGTACCATTGTAAAGTGGCCCCTAGTTGACATATGACATCAGTGAAAGTAGACCAGGGAGTGTATTGTCCACTGAATGTGTGGTAGCCGTCCACATACCCCTCAACTGGTGGAGGTAGCCTGTAAAGAATCCGAATGGTGTCTAAGGAGGCATCGACCGGTCTCTTGCGCACAGTCACAACATGATTTACGTGTTCCGGAAGGTTCGCGTAGAACTCCCGGACAAGCATAACATTAGCCACAGTAGGCTCCTTCATGAATATTTGTAGTCCTCGTCGCCTCAGCTCAACGGGTATATTGGGACAGGTTGTCCCTAATGCCCTAGGGTCCATGGCCTGTTCCGGCACAATTATTTGGGCCTCCTTTTTTCTAAATCGGTCTTGGGCTTTGGCCGAGATGAATTTCTGACGGTCGAAGGGCCTTGAGTCAACAGATTTTCGAGGCCGGCCTCCGGTGTTGGATTGAGAAGGGAGGCTGGAGGAGGATCAAGTGGCTTGGCGCTTTCTGGGTGGCATGGTACCTGCAAAACGTCCATTATCAGCTTAAAACAAACGGGTGACCCAACCCATGGCTACTCAGACTTCACCACAAAATTGGTCACTAAACTTCCTCCAAAGAGGAATTTTTACAAATATGTGGTGGGCAATGGCTATGTTTAAGCCCAAACCTTCATTAAGGCTCTATAAGCACCACCACATTACCCCAACAAACACACATTACCCCCACTATTCATGAGTTGCAAGTTCTCAGCCCTACACAACTACTATCAAGTACATCTGCCCAAGACTAAGACTATATTCTACCATACAAAGCAAAAAGAAAAAGAAGAAAAGAAAGCTAAAAAAAACGAAATTGAAAAAAACAATCAAAGGGGGAATTACATACCTGTAAAGAGAATGGAGGGAGGTGGTGAAGGATTTCGTGAGAGTGGGTTTGTTGTAGGGCTGGTTGTTCTTTCTAATTGTGGAGGAAGGGGGGGGGGGAGTTAGGGGGAAGGAAGAAGAAGAAGAAGGAGGAGGAAAAGGTTTATGTGAGAGGAGGGGAGGGGAAGTGGGGGAAAGTGAGAGGGGTGGGGCAGTTGGGTAGGGTTTAGGTTATTTGGGGAAAATAAAAATAAAAAAAAGAGAAAATAAATTAATAAGAAAAAATATACCTGGTGCGAGTCCACTAGCGCGGCCTTAGCGCGAGCGCGCTAGTGGAAGGTGTCGAGAGGCAGTGTACAACCCTACTAGCGCGGTCTTAGCGCTGGATTAGCGCGGCCGCGCTAGTGGAAATTAAGTCGGGGCAGTGTAAAACCCGACTAGCGCTGGCGTAGCGCGAGCGCGCTAGTCCAGGTGTCCCCAGCTGTATTATTTTGTTTTCTTCATCATTTCGGGCTTTTGCCCGCCCCTTTTTTCGAACATCTGCACATGTTAGTATCTACACTAGAAACACTATAAAAGTTGTGTTGCCTCCCAACCAGCGCTTGATTTAACGTCGCGGCACAACGGTTACTACAGTCAATGGATTGCCTCCCATAAAGCACCTGATTTAATGTCGCGGCACGACACAGAGTAGGCACAATTAAGGATCGCTCAACCTTTGTTGTTCATTGAGGCGCACCTCAGACAACTCTTTTGTGTCATCCATTCCCACATACAGTTTAAGTCGTTGGCCATTAACCTTGAAGGTGTTGGTGCCATTTTCACTGGTTATGTCCACATCCCCAGACGGGAACACTCCAGTAACATGAACGGCCCAGACCATCGGGACTTAAGTTTACCAGGAAACAGTCTCAACCTTGAATTGTACAATAATACCTTGTCTCCCGGTTTGAAATTTCTGTCCACAATGTGCTTGTCATGTAGCCGCTTCATTCTTTCCTTGTATAGCCTTGTACTTTCAAAAGCTTGATATCTGAATTCCTCCAGCTCATGCAGCTCTGTCAGTCTATTTTCCCTAGCAGCATCGGGGTCCATGCTCAATTGCTTTGGGGCCCACCAAGATTGATGTTCTAGCTCCAAAGGCAGATGACAGGCTGATCACGCTCAACTATGTCTTCTATAAAGACTAAACGGGCGCTGCAAATATAATTTGGGGTATTACACCCAAAGTCGATCCCACGGAGAATTGAACGTATCAATTGAGTCTATAAAATACGAAACTGGTGTTTAATCAAGTTTCTCAAGACTTTTGAATATCGATTTGTGATGTTTAATTAACTCTACTAACAAAATAATGAACTAATAATTGATTAACAATTTAATGTAAACAATAATAATAAAGGTCTAAGGTTATGGTTTCCCCCGTTGGTGAATTCTTTCTC
>ML387498.1:2046-109585 GCA_005239525.1 Nicotiana knightiana | reverse complement strand
TTTATTCAATTTTAATAAAGTTTTAAATAGATCATATATTCGTCTGTGTCCTTTACTTATATAGTAGATGATTTAGTGTATAGAGTTTAGCTTATACACGAAAGATTAAATCATCGGTTCTTATAAGTATAAAGTTTGAGTTCACCATCTAATGATGGAATTGGACAAACCATCATGGATGATTGTAGCACAAGATTAAATATAATTTATCTTGATTATGAGAATGGTTTAATTCCAACTTCTTGTGCTAGTATATTTTGTATGTATTGAACAGACCAAGTAGAGATAGGTATTTTATATTGACTTAATAAAATAAACTCTCTAGCCATTAAATGTACTTATACTCTTAATCTTGATATAATTATTATAAGTTGTGTATATTATTATTGTTTTGATTTATTAAAAGGTGAGATTCTTTCTCGGGTAAATATGCCTGGTAAATTGGATAATAATAATGTACTATGAAGAAGTAATAGTTAGTTGATGGAATCCATGTCTCAGTTTAGAGATTGATGATACACCTTTATGAAAGCTTATAAGTTTTCATGTGTAAACCCGACCGGTGGATTTTGTATCCGACACATGAAATAAGTTAAGCAAAAGTCTAAAGGAAATAATCAATAAATTAAATTGTCAGTAATTTAATTTAATTGATTAGTATCTGAATCTTAAGATGGGGAGTTAAATAAGATTTAATCGATGAATTTCGAAATTGAATAAGGAGTGCAATTACGAATTTTTAGTGGAATAATTCGTAGTTAATTATGGCAGATATTAATTTCAAAAACTAGAAATTAATTCCATAATTGGAGCCTTGTTAATTAAATTCCGTAGTCCCTACTGTGCCTAAATAATAGGAAATAAAGGAATCCTTTTTCTGGTGGAAAATAAAACCCAACAGGTTTTAGAAAAGGGTTTTAACCCTTAAAACTTGTGCTATAAATGCATAAGGTTTTCCACCTAGAAATAAGAGAGTGAAAGGAGGCCGAAAATTTCAGCCATGGTGGCAGAAATCTTCAGCTATTTTTCCTAGAATTTGCCCACATGAAATTACTATTTCTGGATATTATTTGGGTAACACAGAAAAAGACCGTGGAACGTTCGAGGATCACGATTTTGCGGGTGGTGGAGATTCCATTGAGAAGTTATGGAATTTAAGACTCACGCAAAAAAAGATATGTTCACGCTTCAAGAGGTAACCCGTGAAACCCCGTTTATGTTAGTTGTCTAGATTACATGTGATTTTGATACTGGGATTGCTTCCGCTGCGTATAATAATCCAACAGATCCATTCTGAGATTTACGCTGTGATCCTCGACCAGTTACGGATACCTCGCTCTTCTGTTATTATGCCGTCTCCGATATTACTCGGTGTCTCTCACTTGGCTTCGATCGTTACTAACCTCGATCTCGACAGATACTTCGATTCTGAACTTGGTACCTTATCCTCGTGGTTGAGTCGAAGTCAACCTTCGATGCAACTTCCTAATCTCGATCAAATAGTAAAATCGGGTGGGCCCGATTTTAGCCGTATACATTATGTTTTTTGGTAAATAGTGATTTTCTATTCATTCCCTATCTTCTAATTAGAGAAAATCTAATGTTCTAAGCACTATATCTAGTATACAGTCAGATTGCATCAGCTTAAAACCACCCCGAAAGGACAAAAACAATTTCATGTGAGAGGAGCCTAAGAAAACTAGGGAAAAAGCTGCTACAGTGTTCCTTGCCAGTTCTGCACTGTTCTTCCTCTGGTATGTATATGCATCATAATTTATCTACAAACCATATCATTCTTGAGCGCACCCTCTTGAAATCTAATCATATTTTTTTTCTGTTACATCCCATAATTTAATATTAGAATTAGTCGTAGTAATCTATATGAGTTAAAAGGGATTAAGACCATTCATGATATTATAGAGAATTTGTGTTATAAATATATGTGTTGGGTGGATGAAACTTGTTCACAAATTGCTTGATTAACTCCTCCCATGTAGTGATGGAATTAATAGGGAGTGAATTTAGCCATGTCTGGGCTGCTCCTGTCACTGAGAATGGAAACAACAACAACTTTGTTGCTTCCTGAGTCATGTTGGGCTGCCTTTGAGTTTTGCAGATTGACAGGAAATTCTTCAAGTGCCGTTGATGATCATCAATGTATAACCCCGAAAATATTCCCTTGTTTTGCAACAAGTGCAGCATGTTGTTTGTGATTTGAAAAGATTCAGCCTGTATCTGCGGGACTACTATCACTATGGCCAAATTCTCTACTGTGGGTTGTGCCCATTCATATAGAGCATCATTTGTCACAAGAGGCGCCACTACCTGCGCAACTAGGTCTACCACGTTATCCCCATTATTATTTCTGTTTTTCACCAGCTCTGCCATGTCTGGTTCAGGTTGTTCAGTTGATTGTTGTTATTTGCTTTTCCGGTTGGCCCAATTCAAGGCCTTGAAAACTTTTTCGGGATCTGATAATGCTTTAAACATTTCACTAGTTCTCGATGAGTTTCTAGGCATGCACCTGTACAACCAAGTTAGAAAACATTAAAATTTCAATGTATGAATTGAAAAGGAAGAAAATTGACTACACTAAGAATTTTTGTATTTCTTTCAACTGTAATTGATAACACCGTTAATTCCGTGGCAACGACGCCAAAATTTGATCTCGCCCAACTATGCCTTATAAAAAGGATAAAGCGGTCGTTGCAAATATAATCCGGGTATTTAGCCTAGAGTCGAATTCCACAGGGAACTAACCTATCAATTACTTTTGCCAGACTCACTGAATTCTCTGTAATCAACTTCTCAGATATTTTGAATAACAATTGGTGATATTTCTACTAACTATGACTGAATAAAATTAATTAAACTAAGAGCTAACTATGACTGAGTGTTAAACAAATAAGAGAAGGATCTAAGGTTATGATTTCCTCTATTGATGGAATCCCTTCCTGTTATGTGTCATATAGATTTGTCTAATATTCTCTATCGATCATGAGCACTCTTAGTACCGTAAATCTCTCCCGAGTAATTACGACAATTTACTAGATGCACTCTCCCGAGTTACACTAGCTGGCTTTTATTACAGCTCACTTAGATCGCACCCAAGGTTCCATTATCCCTAATCCCACCTTTAAACCCTCGGTTATTGATTCCTCATATACTTTGGGAGTGGTGTTGTTCAAAAACTACCTAAATATGCACTCTCTCCCGAGTAATACATACTAAATAGGCACAGCTAATTGAGGATCCTATCAATTAACTACAACAGAAACGTACAAATAGAGATTAAACTGACAAACTATATTAACACAAGAAGAAGTTCATCCTTCAACAGGTTCCATCAAAATCTTAGACTAAATAATTTAGCTACTCATAATTGTTTTCATAATAACAACAGCAAAATTCATCATGAATGATAAAAACAAAAGGAAGAAAGGTAGAACTCGATGCCGAATTTTCCTCCTGCCTTGAACAAAACTATAAAAACCTCTATTTCCTCTTTTTGGGTGAGCTAGACCTCTTATAGGTTAAGTGGAATTGCCCCCAAACTTCCAATTTTACCCCTAAAATTACCGCGTTTCAGAGTGACTAGCGCGACCGCGCTCAAATCGCGCATGGGCCGCGTTAATTGCGTTTTACATTGTCGATGCTTCCTGGACTAGCATGGCCGCTCTAAGACCGCGCTTGGGCCGCGCTAATCGACTTCAATACTGCCCAGGTTCTTTTTCTCTAGCATGGCCGCGCTTGGCTCACGCTAGAGTGGATCAGCTATTTATCTCTTCTTTTCTTTCTTCTTTCACATGCACTCAACTCTGAGCGGTTCTCCTTGCTTTAATTTAGCTACAAACACTGTCCTATGTCCTCATAATCACGACTTGCTCCTGCAAAACAGAAAATTAACAATTAGAGCCCATTTTTCGTCATTTAACCTTCCTAGAACAATGAAGCATAGTAAAGTTAGGGTATAAATGATTGCTAAACTACATGAATCTATCCTATTATCAACACCCCACACTTAAATCATTGCTTGTCCCCGAGAAATCCACCATACTCTACAGAGGTTTCTTCACTAAGAATCCCTCTAACGTGTCACACCAAGAACATATCACAAAAGTTACGCCTAGTAGTGTAACATCTTTGTCTCAAGGGTTGACTCTCACGTGCAGTGCAATATTCATACTACTCAACTTACTCCATACAGAGATCAAGACTTACCTTTCCTTCATGAATCAAGCGCCCTTACATCACAGAAGAGAATAGTTCCACAAGTAATAACATTAAGAACAATTAGGAACTCAGATAGACAAAATTCACTCACTCTTAGAAAGAACATTCATATGCCACAAAGATGCACCATAGGCTTGCCCGTAGTGTACTACTCTACTAATCGAGCTCATACAGTCTAAGATCAATTATGACTTCATTCGGTTGTAATGTAGGCTAAGGTACGAGTATAATATATTTGGATATAGTGACTAACCTCCCTAAGCACTTTAATACAATTACTTTCACTTTCAGTACCGTACTATGTCAGACCAGACATTCTACCACACTTCTATTTATAATACCCCAAACTGCTTTAGGTACAATTGTATCAAGTCACCACTTATCAAGGACTTCATTTATTTATTCTTTTTTTTTTCATTTAAGTGGCGCTTATCATTTTTTTTACTTTTTCAAAACACTGCACCTTTCTCCCTATTTCGTTGGTTCCACTCAAAAGCCAAATCAGCCACCCCACACTTTAACTTTTACATATTTTATAACAACTCAAGTGCTCATGGGGGGTAAAGAGGTTCAAATAGATGGGCCATTCAAACAATTGGGTAAGGCTTATAATGTGGTTGCCAAAGAATAGGCTTATAGGCTCAACGGGGTTGACTACGATATATCACATTTAGGTGGGTATACTTTATATATCTGGCTTAACAAAGAAATGCCTATATCACTTCTAAGACTAAATAAAGCTACTATTTCGCTTTGCAAACACATATGGCAACTTCTAGGCATCAAATGCAGAACATAGAATACAATACAACTCACACACACATGGCACATGACTCACTCCAGATTGTCTTATCAAAACACTCTCGTTTGAGTACTCAAGTCAGTTACAAACATATAATGTAAGGCACTCTAACAAGAATCAACAACTGAGACTAAGCGCCATACTCTAGTGTCTACTGTGTTCAGGTGTAACAACGCTAAGTGATTCTTTTCCTACCTCAGCTCATAGCCCATAAGTACCAACTAAAGACTAAAAACACAGTAAACAAAAACTAACTACACCTAGTTCAAGCAAAACCCTTGGAAAAGAACTGCGGCCCAAAGAAAAACCAACGGGGAGTTACTACACTACCTAGAGCAGAAAATCTTTTTGGTATTTTCTTTAGACTTACTTCCCTCAAGAAAACTGTCTAGGAGATCCGTCGTCAGGAAGAGTCCAACATATTTCTATTTTTTTTAATAGTCGACTTAGACCCTCGAGAACCCCGTCGAATGAGATCCATCATCGGAACAAGTCGACTCATATAATTAAACTGCTACTCAAAACCAAAAAAACAAAAGAAAGCAAAACCCAAAAGAAAACAAAATAAAACATATAACAATTACGTTCCTACATATATACACATACAATGAAGTAACGTCCACCCCACACTTAAAAGGAAGACATGTCCTCATGGCATTCATAATAAATCAATGTGAGGTAAAGGAACTTCGCTGATGGATCAATCTTGATCGGAGACCGTTCCGGGGTCCAGATGACATGCACGACCCAAAGCTCGCATCCAGACCATGATTTTCTTCTCTGATTTAACCTGCTGGGTAGCCACCGCATCAACACGTGTTCCTAAGTCAGGGACCGAGGTACGCAACCCTGCCAGATCCTGCTCCAGATTATCCAACCTCTGACTTCGACTGACCCTAGACGGTCCTGCTACATCGGCAATATGCTCATGAGCGGGCAGCTCATCTCCCACTTCTACCTGCTCGTCCTCCTCCTCCTCAGGGGCATCCTCCCTATTAGCACCACCAGCCGCCACATGATCCTTCCCAGTAGTTACCTTGTCTGCTCGAAAGGTGGCCTCTTTCAGCACTTTTCCATCTACCCTCAAATTTTCTGACACCTGAGCTGCACGGCATAATCTAGTAACAAGGGAGGGGAAGAAGAAGCCATACCTCTTGATGGGACAACGATTGAACATCTCCTCGTGAATGAGCTTGGCCACGTCAAAGTCGTGGCCATTCATGAAACACCAGATCAAACAAGCACGAGGAGCATTCACTTCTTTGGTGTTGTGGGACGGGATCAGGCGGTTGTTGATGAGATATAACTAGAAGTTCCCTTCAAAGGTTAGTGCCGATGACTTGAATTTCTCCCCGTATTGCATCCACACAATCTCTTTGCTAGGTGCACAGATTGTTGGAGAGAATGTCTCCCATTGAGTGTAGCGTCTACCATACGCCTCATAGAAGTATTCCATCTCTGCCACGAGACCTGGCAACTTCTAGGCTCTCCTAATAACTTCCACAAAGGCGTCAACATGACTCTTTTGCACGGTGACCACATCATTCCTATGCTCCGAAACGTTTGCATAAAATTTTCTCACCACCAGCGCATTGGCTTCGTCCGACTCTTCAAAGAAAACATCCAACCTATGTTGGAGCAGCTCATTGTAAATGTTTGGATAGTCATGCTGGAGGGACGATATGTCCATGCCCCATTCTGGTATTGGCTTCTTTGATTCCTTATCATCAAACCGTGCCTGAGCTACAACAGAGACGAACTTGTTGCTATCATAAGAACGATCATCAGTTGACGCTCGTGCTCTAGATGATTCCACTTATCCGCTGGAGGAAGAACAGGGTGGCTTGGCGCTTTTTGGGGGGTGCCATATTACCTACAATAAGGAAGATCATTAGCGCAGTACAAACGAGGTGACCCAACTGTGATTACTCAGACTTCACCCTTACAATTGGTCGCAATTATCATTGACACTCACTGTGGCATTTTAACAAACACGTTGTGGGATGTGGTTATTTCTTTGGGGAGGGTGAATGNGGGGGGGGGGGGGGAGGTGTTTTAGTGGGAATAAGAGAAGGAGGGTTAGGTTTGGGGGAATAAGAAATAAGCGAAAAAATGAAAATAAAAAAAAAATAAAATTAAACTAACTAAAAAAAACCTGTCCGGCGACCTAACAAGAGCGATCCTAGCGCGGTTCGAGCGAGGCCGCGCTTGTGAGGCAGACTGTTGGGCGATATGCGCGATTGTAGCGCGGCCGCGCTTGTGAGCTGTAGCACGAGGTAGATTGAACCTCGATATGCGTGGCCGGAGCGCGTCCTAGTGCGCCCGCGCATGTTGCGACGATAAAAGGGAGTAACTTGCAGATTAGCGCGACCTTGAGCGGGGCCACACTTGTAGGTTCGAGATGAGGCAGAATGAAACCCAATTAGCGCGGCCCTTAGCGCAGCCGCGCTACCTAGAGGTAGAACACTTACCATTTTGTGCGGCTTGAGCGCGGGCATAACACGGCCGCACACCTGGCATCGACTTTTTGCCCTTTTTTTTTTACCTTTTTCCTCACGTTGTCCTGACTTATCATTCGCCTGAGCTCACCTGCATGTGTTAGTACTTACAAACAGTCAAATACAGTTCTAACTACTCTATATTCACTACACTTTGGGTTGCCTCCCGACCAGCGCCTTAGTTAATGTCGTGGCACGACAATTACAATAAGTCAATGGGTTGCCTCCCATGTAGCACCTGATTTAACATCGCGGCACGATGCAGATAAGCGCATTTAAGGCTCTCTCGACCTCTAAGGTTCATTCAGATGTATCACTGTCACTTCCTTGGTTTTATCCATGCTCACATACGGTTTCAATCTGTGCCCGTTTACTCTAAATGTGTGGAAATCTTTTTCTGAAGCAATCTCTCACCACCGCAGAGTCTCCAACGATTGACTCAGTGCAAATATTCCGGGAGTTCGCCAATATGTTTCCTTCTGACCTCCCAGTCATGCTGCCAGAGCGTGATATTGATTTCTGTATTGATTTGGCTGTAGGCACCTATCCTATATCCATTCCACCATACCATATGGCTCCGAAATAAACAGAGCTGAAAGAACAGCTTGAGGATAGCTAAGGGGTTTATCAGACCGAGTGTATCTCCTTGGGGTGCTCCAGTGTTATTTTTGAACAAAAAGGATGGGACTATGCGGATGTGTATTGACTACCGCCAATTGAACAAAGTTACCATCAAGAAAAGTATATGTTGCCACGCATCAATGATTTGTTTGATCAGTTGCAGGGGGATAGGGCGTTTGTAAGATTGACTTGAGATTGGGGTACCATCAGCTAAAGATTCGAGAGTCAAATGTTCCGAAGACTGCCTTCCATACTAGATATGATCATTATGAGTTCCTTGTGATGTCCTTTGGCTTGACTAATGCCCCAGCAACATTTATGGATTTTATGAACTAGGTGTTCAGGCCTTATATTGATTATTTTGTTATTTTCTTCATTGATGACATCTTGATCTACTCACCTAGCATGGGGGATCACGGTTTGGAAGTATTTGATCTTTGGAGGTTGGAGGCGGTAGATGGTTTTTCAGTGTGGAGTCTGGCGGCTTCTTTTCCTCTTATGGTGGGCGGAAAATGAGGGGAAATTGAAGAAAAAGGCGGCGTCGCCACTCGCCGGTGATCAGTTCCGGCGAGGCAGCGACTGTTGGTGTTGGTTGGTTGTTGCTGCTTCTAGCTGTGGCTTGGCTGGAGAAGATTGACGATGGTGTTTTTGAAGATGTGAAGAAGAAGAAGGGGTCCCAACGGCTGGTGCTCTTTGGAAGGGGGGGGGGGGGGGGTAATTTCTGATATCATTTTCTTTGTGTGATGAAGATTAAAGGCTCTTTTATAGGCGTATATGTTCTAGGGTTAGGTTAATAGGTATTGGGCTAAGGGGAATGTGCTTAAATTTGAGTTGGGCTCTAAATTACAAAATTGAGCCAAGAAGTTGCTTCTAAAATACTTATAAGAAAAATATAAAATAACTCTTAATTGATTTTAATAAATTATTATATTAAAAATAAAACTAAGAATTAAAATTGAAACTATTTTTTTGTTGTTGGTATTTTTCAAAGATTATATAAAAATAAAAATCCTAGCAAAATAGTATGACTACAAAATGAAATATTTTTTATAATATTAGTTTTTTGCGATAAAATAAAGTAAAAAGGTCAAAACTAGTTAAAATAATGATATTAGACCTAAACTAAATATTTAAACGCTATACAGTGTAAAATCACGGGGAGGGTAAAAAATTACATGTCTACAGGACAGCTCCCCGACCTACTCATAATATATATATATATACATATACATATATATATATATATATATATATACAAGATGTACGTAAGGCTCTAGATCCGGAAACTCCGAAAGGCATGGAGCTAACCGATCAAGCTAAACTCGGGCAACACTTAATGAGGAGGCCTACCCGTCTGTCTGTCTAAACCTGCACGCATGAAATGCAGCGCCCCCAGAAAAAGGACGTCAATACGAAATAATGTACCCAGTATGTAAGGCAATATACTGAAAGCCGAAACTGAACTGATAATATAATAGCTGCAAGTAACTGGAAGTCAAAGATAAACTGAAGATATGCTTACCTGCTGATACTGACTCAACTCTCTCAATATAGTAAGTAAAATAGCCGTCTGGCCCTATAAGGCTCATTATATATATATATATATATATATATATATATCGCTCATAGGCGCTCAGCCATACTAGGCTCTGTATCTCGACCAATTGGGCTCGCTCATAGGTGCTCGGCCACAGTAGGCTCGGTATATAACTTACCATCTGATCAGAGGTTGCCCAATACGGGCCTGCCTATCAATTATAGCTCGATGGTAATGAAAATACTTTAATATTATATATATAAACTCTCTTCTCTCTTGAATGGAAGAAGAAAATACTCAATTGAATATGAAGTCCTGATAAGGAGAATATCGTAACTTACAAAACTAGAAAAATATACGTAAATTTCGGGATATGAATTTTTCTTTATGCTCCTTTATCAAAATCGTGTAATTACGAGACCATGCCAAAATGAAAGAAGGGCTTAGCCTTAACATACCTGATTCGATTCTCTTCACAATCCTCTAACACACGTTAATTGCGACAAAACACGGAACAATTCATATGAAAGGCTCGAAGCAACAACGTTGCTATGCAAAGATAACGTTGGCTGAAACTTTATCTTAAAGAATTAACAGTAGCGTTTGTGTGCAAGCAAGTCTCATGGAAGATTTTGCAAAGATAATGTTGGATAAACTTTATCTTAAGGAATGAGCAGCAACGTTTTTTTTTGTGCAAGCAAATCTTGTGGAAGCTCTTAATGGAAATAACAGTACTTTCATTTATTTCAAAGTCTAAGAGACCAAAATGAATAAAATGGTCACAACACCTTTTAAGTGTTTGAATGGTGTGGCTCATGTTAGTTGCCACCTTGCAATTTAATTCATGAGTCATTTACTTTGAATATGGGGCTGCCACATCATACTATTTAATAATTATCCAATATATCCCCAATTAATTAGGTAATATTTCGTTACCCGGTAATTAACTAATTACCCGCATAATTATGATTTATCTCAACTTACTTAAAATATTACTCGCTTTTTAATATACCTTGTACACCTTACTATCATAGTCATGTATTACCTTGTATGACACTGGTCTATAAATATCGGATATTAACGATCGGCCTGTATTTTATTCCAATATGCCAAACTTGGACGAAAAATTTATTTTCTTTGACTTGCTCCCCCCTCACCATCACGAATTTTCTCATCATTTGTTTAAAAATAGAATAATCCTTATAATATCCAAATAATCTTTTTTCCTTGGACTAATGTCAATTACCTTATGACAATTCAACGTATTATACTACAAGGTGCAGCATCATCGTAATTTAATACTGCAAAGCGTAGCATCATCGTAATATAATATCATGGGACGTAATGTCGACGTAATATTGCAGGGAGTAACATCATTCCCCCCTTTGGAACATTCATCCTCGAATGTTGACTGATGGTCTTATCATTCTCATAACCCATAGGTCTTGCGAATACTTTAGTACTCGTCTTGCCATCTAGGCGACTGTTCTATGAATGAATCCCAAAGGCCAGGGCATTCCCCCCCTTTAAGCCTCTTTCTCACACCACGTCTTGTAGTTGGAATCCTTCTAATCTCGTAACTGTTGCTACCTTCTATCATGCATCATTTAGGACTCTAACTTTGTATGTGCACCTGACTCTTCTCTTCTCTTCCAGCTTTTAGCCAATTTCTAGGCTTCACTTTGTGAACATATACAAAATTATGTCAAGATGTCCCTCTGGGCGTCACTAACTTTACTACATCTAAGTAGGCCATATTATACCAAAATATTACTTCGATTTATCATTACCGAGGTCTGCTACCGAACTCCAGGTTACTCTCGTTGCTTATCCTATATGCATAAAGCTAAATCCTTTAACGCTTCTTCATTACTATTCATCTTAAGACTGATGGCCCAATCTCATCTCGTATTTTGCTATTTTTTACCCATCCATTGTTAATTCACCTCAATGTTGATCTACAATCATCCATTGATAACTTGAAATTTCTTACGTAATATATTGGCACTAGGGATTATATTTCTTGCATCATGGATTATTTGAAGTGGTTTTTTCTAATCCACCTGGGTGATACGATATTATACTTCCATAACCGTATTTCATAGCATCCCAATGTGAATCGCCTTACCGGGCTATTTTAATCAAGTCCAATTCATGAAATCCTTTTCTATTTTTTTTCGTCAGACCATTACTCAATCGAAGGCCCAAACGTCGTCCTTTATCTATCATAATCAGACCCCCATTCTACAACATTCCATCTCTTCTAAATGCTATTAGTCTTAGACTTCTTTGAGTTCATTAAGGCTATAGTGAGCTTTGTATAACTTAGAGAAACCGTTTGTTTTTTCGCTTCACCATACAATAGCTTGCGACCCACCCATATCTATTTATATTACTTGCAACCTTTCAACTTGGTTGCATCATAGATTTCCTTATGTCTTTCTGGAATATAAAGCAAGCCATCACATCGTTCCTAATTCTTCTTTATTCTCTTAATCAAGCTTCTCGATACGTAGACCATAGGCTGGAGTATATGCTACTGACAATGCCGCTATTATTCCTCGATATTGAATCCCCGCACTTCTAGCCTTCTATCCAAAGTGAAGACTATTCACAAACTTTTGTATTTGAGTATCTCGTACGTTGTCCACCTTTACCTTACTTATCTTAAAGTCTCACATAATATCCTTTATCTCCTTCATGACCTCCCTTTCACATAGGTATAATCACATCCACTACTTGAAGCTCTCTTATAATACTTGCACTTCTGGTGCATACACAATCTGGTGGCAGCTCCATACTGGTACTCTTCTAACTGGCTCTATCGTAGAGCCGTTATAGAATGTGGCTATTGTACTATTTCTCTTGTACCTATGATATTAAGAGTGATTCTACAATGTTCTCAATCATAATGTCTGTAACTTTTTGGGTCCAATAAGCAGACTCCTAATTTACTTAGCTGATGTAATTCTTTAGTTTCCTCTTTCTCCTGATTAGCCTTTATGTAGGCTCAAGCTATCTTCTGATCTATGGCTCATGACATTTAGTTATTACTTTAGCCTT
Organism: Nicotiana knightiana; assembly: GCA_005239525.1. Classification (NCBI taxonomy): domain Eukaryota; kingdom Viridiplantae; phylum Streptophyta; class Magnoliopsida; order Solanales; family Solanaceae; genus Nicotiana; species Nicotiana knightiana. The sequence continues at coordinate 96,831 of ML387498.1, read as the reverse complement.
TTATGGAACTCTATGGAAAACCGTGATATAGTGTTGTAATGATTCAATCTATTGTCTATGACTTGAACCCAATTCCTTCTTTTAGCTTATATCAGAGTCCTCTACGGATGTATATGCTGCATGTATAAAACTCCAAACTCTTAAGTGAGTTCATAACGTAACTAACTATGGATCATGAATCGAATAATTCTTTTCCATCTCAGCTTTCTTCAAACGTAAGCAATTACTTTTCCTGGTCTTTCTGCCCCCTTCTTCCGTGCATACTTAGCTTATCTTGGTGCCCATGCATATTGGAATTCCATACAACTCATATGATCTTCAATATCACTTCTGACTTTTCCTTCCCGTTCATTAGCCACAGTAGGTGTCATTTTCTTATGGAGTGCATACAATGTTGTTGTGAGACTGTTGTTATAAGACCATTTCCTCCTTAGTTTACGCAACTTAGGTTGAAGCCTTCTTTCTTATTTCCTCAGCTAGTCTTTCGTTGTAGTACTTAGGGAGAACCCTTGACTCTTGTAAAGCTGTGAGCTTATTATGGACCTTTTTGTAACGATCCGGTCGGTCGTTTTGAGAGTTAGCACCCGATCCCCTAATAACTACTTTCCCCACATTTATATCTGCTTATGGGACTTTTCGGAATGATTAGTCGTGAATTTCAAAGAGTTTTTGGACACATAATCCCTATATATGAGCTTAAGCTTTAGAATTTGGACCGTAGTGGGAACTATGTGAAGACGGATCCGGAATGCAATTTCGTCGACTCCGTTAGCTCCGTTAGGAGATTTCGGGGTTAGGAGCATGTCTGGATTGTGTTTTTGAGGCCTATAGTAGATTTAGACTTGAATTGGCGAAAGTCAGAATTTTGGCGATTTTGGCCACTAGGTGAAATTTTGGTTCGGGCTCGGGATGGAATTCCGGGAGTGGTTGCAGGTCTGTAGTGTCATTTATGACCTGTGTATAAAATTTGAAGTCCTTCGAACTAGTTTTGATGTATTTCGGCATCGGTTGTGGATTTTGGAAATTTCATAAGTTTTTAGGCTTGAATCCGTGCATAATTGGCGATTTTGATGTTATGTGATGTGTTTTGAAGGCTAGACTAAGTTTGGATAAGGTATTAGGACTGGTTGGTAATTTTTTAGGCTTGAATCCATGCATAAGTTTTTAGGCTTGAATCCATGCCTCAGGGATGTTTCAGATGCTCAACGGGATGATTTTGGACTTAGAAACCAGCTGAAGCATTGTTGGTTCTGGTGTTTCGCACCTACGGATGGGGAGCCGCAGGTGCGAATATGCAGGTGTGGTGGAGGGCATCGCAGGTGCAGTTTTGGTCAAGGGAAGTCAGGCTCGCAGGTGCGGACGGGGTTCCTCAGGTGCGGACAGGGTTCCGCATGTGCGGAGCCGCAGATGCGGCCCAGTGATCGCAGGTGCGGCCCCAGTTCATTTAGTGAGTTTTCGCACCTGCGATGTATTTTCCACATGTGTGGTCCAATGAGTCGCAGGTGCGGAATTGCTGGGCTGTTTATACAAAATCCGAGGGTTTGAAATTCATATTGTCTAAAATAATTTGGAGCTCGGGATTTGACGATTTTGAGTGGGTTTTGAGGAGAAGATTCATAGGTAACGATTCCTAACCTTATTTCACTGGTATATCATTAATCCATAGCAATGTTTTCAATATAATCCATTAATTTGGGTGAAAAATTATGAAAATGGGAGGAAGGTTCCCCAAATAAAAATCTGAGAATTTAATGAGATTTTGACGTCGGGTTTCGATGATTCTTGTTCGAGTGAGTTCGTGAGTGAATAGGTGTTCTAAATTTGTAACTTTCACTCGTTTCCGAGATGTGGGCCCGAGGGACTTTTTGGGCAATTTTCCTAATTTTGCATATTAGCCTTGAACTAATTAGCTAGATCGATTTCTTAAAATGATATTTACATTATGCAATTGAATTGAATAGATTTGGGAGATTCGGAGTCAGGTACTCGTGGAAAGAGCGTGGTTTTGTGTTGAGTAGAGCAGTCGAGATATGTGGCTTGCCTAACTCTGTGTTGGGGACTTTCCCTTAGGTTTTTTTTATACTATTTGTTGTATGGGCGCCGTGTATGTGACATGACGAGTACGTGCACTTGCCATTGTTGCAAAAATCCCATTTTTCCTTCCATGTCATAAATCATTTCACTCTTATTTCACAGTTTAATGTGCTAATTGTGTAGTTTAGATTAGGAAGGAGCATGTCTACCTGTTTTACCTGAATTCCCTATTTGATACTCTGTGTACAATGTTTAGTTAGTCCTATCCTTTGTCTTGCCTGTGACTTTTCTCCTGAACTGTTTAAATAAACCTTATCCGGCATTCATTTGCATTTCATATTTAAATTGGGACTACAGATTTATTCCAGGAGCTTTTCCCCTGTATTGCATATTTAAATTGGGACTACAGACGTATTGCGGGAGATCCCCTTGTACTGCATATTTACTTTGGGACTACAGACGTATTCCGGGAGATCCACATGTATCGCATATTTACTTTGGGACTACGGACGTATTCCGAGAGCTTTCCCCCTGTATTGCATATTTAAATTAGGACTACGGACGTATTCCGGGAGATCCCCATGTACTACATATTTACTTTGGGACTACAAACGTATTCCGGGAGATCCCCACATACAACATATTTACTTTGAGACTGCGGACGTATTCCGAGAGATCCCCCTGTACTGCATATTTATTTTGGGACTACAGACGTATTCCGGGAGATCCCCCTGTACTGCATAATCATTTGGAACTAAGGTACGGTATCCTGGGAGATTCCATTTGTGATATATTGTGTTGAGCCGAGGATTTTCTTTACTGTAAAACTTATATTTTTTTCCTTAAACTGTTTACTGTAGACATTACCTATCTTTTGTACTGTTTTAAACTGACTTATTTAGAAATCCATTAGAGCCATAACCTGACCTCGTCACTACTTGACCAGGGTTAGGCTTGACACTTACTGGGTACCAAATGTGGTGTACTCATGCCCTTTCCTGCACATATCTTTTCGTGTGCAGATCCAGGTACGAGATATCAGCCTCGTGGTTCGTCGATGCTGCTGATTCTAGGAGCCTACAAGGTACCGCGTCTGCAGAATCCTCTGAGTCTCCTTCTATTATATCTTGTAGAGACGTTCTTATGTACTTATCCAATTTTTGTTAGATCTACAGTAGTGTTAGAAGATTGTGACTGTCTGTGATATTCCGGGTTTTGGGAAGTTATGTTTTGTATGAGCCGAACGGCCAGTAAGTTACTTATGTCATTGCCCCTATTCCCCTTTGTTGCTTGCGTGTTATTTCAATTTTTCCCCATTATATTATACTTACCTAGTCGTAGAGACTAGGTGCTGTCACGACACCTTCGGAGGGTATATCGGGTCGTGACAAGTTGGTATCAGAGCATTTAGGTTCATAAGAGTCATAAGTCACAAGCCAATTTATTAGGGTCTCGCGGATCGGTACCGAGACGTCCGTATCTATCTTCAGGAGGCTATGTTACTGTTAAGAACAATCATATTTCTTTGATTTCCTTATTTTGCGAGTTATTGACATCAAAAATTCTAAAATTCTATTCTATTATTTCCCACAGATGGTGAGGACCCGTACTGGGAGGAACGATGACCAGACACCCAAGCCCCCTGCCAGAGCCGCCACAGGCCGGGGTCGGGGTAGAGGACGACACGCGGTGCAGCCCGAGGACCGGCGAGAGCAACGACAGAGGAGCCTACAGAAGCTCCAGTTGGAGAGCCGGCACAGGAGGTCCCTATTGCTGCTCCAGCCTTATAGGAGACTTTAGCTCAGTTCATGAGCATGTTCAGCACTCTAGCTCAGGCTGTACTACTTCTGATAGCTCCCGCTACATCTCAGGCCAGGGGAAGGGCACAAACTCCCGCAGCCCGCACTCCTAAGTAGAGGGGCCAGGTTGATCAGGCCCCGGAGTATATTCCTATGCCCCCAGTGGCTCCGGTACATCATGGGACCAGGGTAGCTGCTTCTGAGGTAGAGCAACTCAGACTTGAGAGGTACAAGAAGTACCACCCACCTATTTTCAGCGGACTAGCTTCAGATGACGCTCTGGGGTTTCTTGAGAAGTGTCATCGTATTCTCCGCACTATGGGCATTGTGGAGACTAGTGGGGTTTCTTTCACCACTTTCCAGCTGAGGGGAGCGGCATATCAGTGGTGGCGGGCCTATGAGCTGAGTAGTCCGGATGAGGCAACCTCACTCACTTGGACTCAGAGCCTCAAGGATACTTGGCGCGCGGAGTTCGAGCAGTTGCGCCAGGGTACTATGATTGTGTCGGAGTATGCAATCCGTTTCAGTGAGTTAGGTCGGCATGCACCAGCCTTGGTTGCCACCATCATAGAGCGGGTTCGCCGCTTCGTTGAGGGACATCACCTAGTATTCAGACCAGTATGGCCAGAGAGTTTGAGATGGATATCACTTATCAGCAGGCAGTGAGTATTTCCAAGAGAGTAGAGGGCATGTTCGCTCGGGACCGAGAGTAGAGAGAGGCCAAGAGGTCTCGAGAGAGTGGACATTTTTAAGGAGCTCGTGCACCAGCAACACGTTACGATAGGGGATTTGTGGGTCGCGCTGTTCATTCAGCCCTTCCAACAACCAGCGGTATTCCAGCTCCTCCTAAACCTCATGAGTCCTATTATGCACCGCTAGTATCTAGTGTGCCTCCAGTTCGACGTGCTATTATCGGCCAGCCCAGCAGGGAAACTCCTATTTAGTCTCAGCCGCAGCATCCTCCGAGGGGTTGTTTTGAGTGTGGTGACACTCGTGACATTATTAGAGATTGACCCAGGGCCAGGAGGGGTGAACCTCCACAGTCTTATCAGCCTCCACGTGCTCCGCCGGGTCCTCTGGCTATTCTTCCAGCCCCAGCTGCCACTCCACCTCCTCAGTTAGCTCGAGGTGGAGTTCGGGGAGGTAGAGGTCGCCCTAGAGGGGGAGGCCAGGCCAGATTCTATGCCCTTCCAGCCCGTTCTGAGGCTGTTGCTTCAAACTCAGTCATCACAGGTATCGCTGTCTACCATGGGGATGCATCAGTATTATTTGACCCAGGCTCTACGTATTCATATGTGTCCTCTTATTTTGCCCCACATTTGGGGATATCTCGGGATTCTTTGAGTTCCCCTGTTTATGTATCTACTATTCTGGAAGACTCTCTAGTTGTGGACCGCGTATATCGGTCGTGTTTGATTACTCTTGGTGGTTTTGAGACCAGGGATGATTTGTTATTACTCAACATGGTAGATTTCGATGTTATCTTGGGAATGGACTGGTTGTCGCCCCATTATGCTATTCTTTATTGTCATGCTAAGATAGTGACGCTGGCTATACCAGGCTTGCCGAGATTAGAGTGGAGAGGTACCTTAGAGTATGCTCCCCACAGGGTCATTTAATTTCTTAAGGCTCAGCGGATGGTTGAGAAGGGGTATGATAAGTATTTGGCCTACGTGAGAGATGTCAGTGTTGATAACCCTCCAGTTGAGTCAGTCCCAGTAGTGAGGGACTTTCCTGATGTATTTCCAGCTGATCTTCCGGGTATGCTGCCAAACAGAGATATTGATTTCGGCATTGATTTGTGGCCGGACACTCAGCCCATTTCTATTCCTCCTTACCGTATGGCTCCTACTGAGTTGAAAGAGTTAAAGGAGCAATTACAGGAGTTGCTTGATAAGGGCTTCATTAGGCCTAGTGTATCACCTTGGGGTGCTCCAGTGCTATTTGTGAAGAAAAAAGATGGCTCTATGCGTATGTGTATTGATTATCGGCAGCTGAACAAGGTTACAGTAAATAACATGTATCCTTTGCCTTGCATTGATGATTTATTCAACCAGCTACAGCGTTCCAGAGTATTCTCCAACATTGACTTATGATCTGGCTATTATCAGCTGAAGATTCGGGAGTCGGACATCCCGATGACTGCCTTCAGGACCATATATGGTCACTATGAGTTTCTTGTCATGTCATTTGGGCTGACCAAAGCCCCAGCAGCTTTTATGCATTTGATGCACAGGGTGTTCCGTCCTTACCTTGGTTCCTTCGTCATTGTGTTTACTGACGACATTCTGGTGTATTCCCGATCACGGGAAGATCATGAGCAGCACGTGAGGACTGTGCTTCAGACGTTGAGGGAGAAGAGATAGTATGCGAAATTTTTTAAGTGTGAGTTCTGGCTTGATTCAGTGGCATTCTTGGGCCACATAGTGTCTTCTGATGGGATCAAGGTAGATCCGAAGAAGGAGGTGGTGCAGAGTTAGCCTAGAGCATCATCAGCTATGGAGATCCGCAGTTTCCTTGGTTTGGCAAGGTACTACCGTCGCTTTGTAGAGGGGTTTTCATCTATTGCAGCACCTATGACCAAACTGACCTAGAAGAGTGCTCCGTTCAGATGGACCGAGGAGTGTGAGGAGATCTTTCAAGAGCTCAAGACAGCTTTAACTTCGGCCCCAGTATTAGTGTTGCCTACAGGTTCGGGGTCCGACACTGTCTATTATGATGCCTCGAGGATTGGCCTTGGGGCAGTATTGATGCACGACGGTAGTGTGATTGCCTACGCGTCCAGGCAGTTGAAGGTGCATGAGAAGAATTATCCGGTTCATGACCTCGAGTTAGCAGCTATTGTTCACACCCTGAAGATCTGGATTTGTATAGTGTTCCATGTGAGATTTTTACGGATCACCATATTTTGCAGCACTTGTTCAGGCAGAAAGATATCAATTTGCGCCAGCGGAGATGGTTGGATTTACTAAAGGACTATGACATCACTATATTATACCACCCGGGGAAGGCCAATGTGGTGGTCGACGCCTTGTGTTGCCGGGCGGAGAGTTTGGAGAGTTTGGCATACCTTCCGGCAGTTGAGAGGCCCTTAGCCTTTGATGTTCAGTCCTTAGCCAGTCATTTCGTGAGATTGAATCTTTCAGAGCCTTGCCGGGTTTAAGCTTGTGTGGTGGCTCGGTCTTATCTTTATGACCGCATTCGGGAGCGCCAGTATGATGATCCCCACCTTCTGGTTCTTCAGTACAGGGTTCGGCGAGGTGACGCCGGGGATGTGACTATAGGAGATGACGGTGTGATGAGGATGCAGGGTTGGATCTATGTGCCCAATGTGGATAGGCTTCGAGAGTTGATTCTTGAGGAGGCCCATAGCTCGCGGTATTCCATTCATCCGGGTACCGCGAAGATGTACCAAGATCTGAGACAACACTATTGGTGGAGAAGGATGAAAAAAGATGTAGTAGAGTTTGTGGCCAAGTGTCTCAACTGTCAGTAAGTCAAATATGAGCATCAGAGGCTAGGAGGGTCACTTCAGCAGATTGAGCTTCCAGAGTGGAAGTGGGAGCGTATCACCATGGACTTTGTGGTTGGACATCCTCGGACTTTGAAAACTTCTATGCTATTTGGGTGACTGTGGATCGGCTGACCAAGTTAGCCCATTTCATTCCAGTGTTGACTACATACTCCTCCGAGAGGTTGGCGGAGATTTATACCAGGGAGATTTTTCGCCTCCACGGTATTCCAGTATCTATCATTTCAGACAGAGGTACACAGTTCACTTCACGGTTCTGAAGAGCCGTTCAGTAGGAGCTAGGCACCACGGTAGAGTTGAGTACAACCTTTCATCCTCAGGCGGACGGGCAGTCCGAGCGCACGATTCAGATTCTTGAGGACATGCTCCGTTCCTGTGTGATGGATTTTGGAGGGTCATGGGACCGATACTTTCCACTTGTAGAGGTTTCTTATAATAACATCTACCAGTCCAGCATTCAGATGGCGCCGTATGAGGCTTTGTATGGTAGACGGTGCCAGTCCCTAGTGGGATGGTTTGATTTGGGCGAGGCCCGATTGTTGGGTATAGATTTGGTCCAGGATGCCCTGGAGAAGGTAAAGGTGATTCAGGAGAGACTTCGCACAGCTCAGTCCAGGCAAAAGAGTTATGCGGACCGGAAGGTTCGTGATTTGGCATTTATGGCTGGTGATCGGGTTTTGCTTCGGGTATTGCCTATGAAGGGTGTCATGAGGTTCGGGAAGAAGGGTAAGCTGAGTCTGAGATTTATTGGTCCTTTTGAGGTATCGCGGCATGTTGGGGAGGTTGCTTATGAGCTAGCCTTGCCTCCCAACCTAGCAGGAGTTCATCCGGTATTCCACGTCTCTATGCTCCGGAAGTATCACGGTGACTCGACTCATGTTTTGGATTTCAGTTCAGTCCAGTTGGACAAGGATTTATCATATGTTTAGGAGCCAGTCGCTATATTAGATAGACAAGTCAGAAAGCTCAAGTTGAAGAATATTGCATCAGTCAAGGTTCAGTGGAGGGATCAGCCGGTCGAGGAGGTGACTTGGGAGACCGAGCGGGAAATGCGCAGTCAGTACCCCCATCTTTTCACAGCTTCAGGTATGTCTCTATACTCGTTCGAGGACGAACAATTTTCTCAAGAGGGAGAGAATGTAACGACTCGGTCGGTCGTTTTGAGAGTTAGCTCCCTGATTCCCTAATAACTGCTTTCCCCACATTTATATCTACTTATAGGACATGTCAGAATGATTAGTTGTGAATTGTGGAGAGTTTTTGGATACATAGTCCCTATATATGAGTTTAAGCTTTAGAAATCGGACCTTAGGGGAACTGTGTGAAGACGAATCCGGAATGGAATTTTGTCGACTCCATTAGCTCCGTTGGGTGATTTTGGAGTTATGAGCGTGTCCGAATTGTATTTTCGAGGCCTGTAGTAGATTTAGGCTTGAATTGGCAAAGTCAGAATTTTGGCAATTTTGTCCGATTGGTGAAATTTTGGTAATGGGATCTGAATGGAATTCCGGGAGTGGCTGTAGGTCCGTAGTGTCATTTATGACCTGTGTGTAAAATTTGAAGTCTTTCGGACTAGTTTTGACGTGTTTCGGCATCGGTTGTGGATTTTGGAATTTTCATAAGTTCTTAGGCTTGAATCCATGCATAATTGGCGATTTTGATGTTATGTGATGTGTTTTGAAGGCTCGATTAAGTTGGATAAGGTATTAGGACTGGTTGGCAAGTTTGGTTGAGGTCCTCAGGGGCCTCGGGGATGTTTTGGATGCTCAACGACATGATTTTGGACTTAGAAACCAGCTGAAGCATTGCTGGTTCTGGTGTTTCACACCTGCGGATGGGGAGCCGCAGGTGCGGAAATGAAGGTGCGGTGGAGGGCGTCTCAGGTGCGGTTTTGGTTAGGGCCAGGCTCGCAGGAGCTGACGGGGTTCCGCAAATGTGGCTCAGTGATCGCAGGTGAGGCCCCAGTTCATTTAGTGAGTTTTCTCGCCTGCGATGTATTTTCCGCATTTCCGGTCCAATGAGTCACAGGTGCGGAATTGCTGGGTTGTTTATACAAAAATTCGAGGGTTTGAAATTCATATTTTTTAAAACGTTTTGGAGCTCGGGATTTGACGATTTTGAGTGGATTTTGAGGAGAAGATTGATAGGTAACAATTCCTAACCTTATTTCACTAGTATATCATTAATCCATTGCAACTTTTTCAATCTAATCAATGAATTTGGGTGAAAACTCATGAAAATGGGAGGAAGGTTACCCAAATATAAATATGAGAATTTAATGATATTTTGACGTCGAGTTTCGATGATTCTTGTTCGAGTGAGTTCGTGAGTGAATGGGTGTTATAAGTGTAACTTTCACTCATTTTCGAGACGTGGTCCCAGGGGATCTTTTGGGCAATTTTCCTAATTTCGCGTATTAGCCTTGAACTAATTAGCTAGATCGATTTCTTACAATGATATTTACATTATGCAATTGAATTGAATAGATTTGGGCCATTCGGAGTCGGGTACTCGTGGCAAGAGCGTGGTTTTTAGTTGAGTAGAGTATTCGAGGTAAGTGGCTTGCCTAACTCAGTGTTGGGGACTTTCCCTTGGGTTGTTTTCATACTATTTGTTGTATGGGCGTCGTGTACGTGAGGTGACGAGTACGTGCATGGGCCATTGTTTCAAAAATCCCATTTTTCCTTCCATGTCATATATGATTTCACTCTTATTTCACACTTTAATGTGCTAATTGTGTAGTTTAGATTAGGAAGGAGCATGTCTACCTATTTTACTTGAATTCCCTATTTGATAATATGTGCACCATGTTTAGTTAGTCATATCCTTTGTCTTGCCTGTGAATTTTCTCCTAAACTTTTTAAATAAACCTTATCTGGCATTCCTTTGCATTTCATATTTAAATTGGGACTACAGACGTATTCCGGGAGTTTTCCCCCTGTATTGCATATTTAAATTGGGACTACGGATGTATTCCGGGAGATCACTCGGTACTGCATATTTACTTTGGGACTACGGACGTATTCCAGGAGATCCCCATGTACCGTATATTTACTTTGGGACTACAGACGTATTCCGGGAGCTTTCCCCATGTATTGCATATTTAAATTAGGACTACAGACGTATTCCGAGAGATCCCCTTGTACTGCATATTTACTTTGGCACTACTGACGTATTGTGGGAGATCCCCATGTACCGCATATTTACTTTGGGACTACAGACATATTCCGAGAGATCCTCTTGTACTGCATATTTATTTTGGGACTACAGACGTATTCCGGGAGATCCCCTTGTACTGCATAATCATTTAGAACTACGGGACAGTATCCCGAGAGATTCCACTTTGTGATATATTGTGTTGAGCCGAGGATTTTCTTTACTGTAAAACGTATATTATTTTCTTTAAACTGTTTACTGTAGACATTACCTATCTTTTGTACTGTTTTAAACTTACTTATTTAGAAATCCAGTAGAGCCTTAACCTGACCTCGTCACTACTTGACCGCGGTTAGGCTTGGCACTTACTGAGTACCAAATGTGGTTTACTCATGCTATTTCCTACACATGTCTTTTTGTGTGCAGATCCAGGTACGAGCTATCAGCCTCGTGGTTAGTCGATGATGCTGATTCCAGGAGACTGTAAAGTATTTCTGCCGCGTCCGCAGAATCCTTCGAGTCTCCTTCTATCAGAATCCTCCGAGTCTCCTTCTATTCTATCTTGTAGAGACATTCTTATGTACTTTCCAGTTTTTGTTTGACCTACAGTAGTGTTAGAATCTTGTGAATGTCTATGATATTCCAGGTTTTGGGAAGTTATGTTTTGTATGAGCCGAGCGGCCATTACGTTACTTATGTCATTTCCCCTATTCCCCTTTATTGCTTGTGTGTTATTTCAATTTTTCCTCGTTATAGTAGGCTTACCTAGTCGTAGAGACTAGGTGCCGTCACGACACCTTCAGAGGGTAAATCGGGTCGTGACACTTTTGATATCCTTCCTCGCCTATAATTATCCGTAGTTGCTTACTTCCATGCCCTTGTGCTTGTAGGGTTGCTTCTGAACTTTATTTTGACTGTCTTCGCAGTGGCTTTCTCTTTTATTTCAGTAACACTCATACGGTACATTTTTAACTTCCCCAACTCCTATATGGATATTTTTTAAGGATCACGATGTCATAACTGTGAGGCTGAATTCCCCTTATTGGGATTCCCTATGTTTATCTTGCACATATGTTGATTTGTCTGTATTCTCTTGTCTAGCCATAACTAGGCTCTTTTTGAATCAACTACTAAATTCTTATTGGTCCATTCCCGTATCAATATTCTACATAATCTTTCTTGGGTCATTTCCTTTGTCTTAACTTACCTCTCGCACTGGCTTCTTATTAATCAATAATATCTCGGGCAAGAATCCTTACTTCCTCTCTTTGACGTCGTGTTTGCATGATGCTCTGGTATCGTAGCATATCTGTAGGCTTGGAATAAGTGCAATCTCATCCCTTTTTCGTTTTATCGCATTTTTCCTTTAACATTCCATAATTACTAGAACCACTTAATTCTGGCATAATGTCATGTCATTCCATATCCCCCCCTTCATGGGAGTACTAAGAGTTGGAGCTACGACAATTTTCCTATACATATTCTACCTCCTCATTTTTGGCATCCTTTCACATCATCGATGACCCTTACTCTCCTTTACTCGCGAGGTGACAATTACTATAACTGGCACGTACATTCTCTTAAGCTTAATTTTGCTCACAGTGCTTACTTTAGGGAAGCGTCTTTCTGAATGACCATTCTCTGAATTTCTCATGATTCTCCTTCTATTGTCCATTTTTTTAGTGCCGGTACGAAATCTGAAATTCTCATTATTTTGACCATTATCAAATCACTAAATCCCTAATTCATGTTTTCTTTGTCTTGTTCACCATCCCATATTGATCTCTATTATTCTGGGGTCTAGCTTTTCCTATTTGTAATCACGTTACAGTCACGAACTTACTACTTGAAATGAGGATATGACTTCATGGCCTATACTCTTTTATTTTCTTGAGGCCTATCACCTCTCGTCTATTCCTTCGGCTGACTGTGGACCCGGTAATACCATCATCTTTTTGATCTACCGTTGTCATCCATGTATCACATCCTACTCATAATTCTTCCTTATCTCTCTTCTCATTACTCTGCTAATATTTATGCATATCCCTTTCTTGTGAAACCTTCAGCAAGACATTCTTTTGCTTTTTGCTCCCCTTGATTTATCCATCGGCTCTTCGGGTTGCTTAACTTCCTTGCTCTACTAGGGACAAGAGTCACACTAAGGTAATATTTATCCCTTCCAGGCTTTCAGCGCCTATCTTTTGAATTTTTTTTTGATCATGCTAGTATTCACATCTAATTGTAATATTCCAGAGTGCACTATCTGGGTGTCTCACAAGAAAATCTATTAGAACATTTGTAATACCCTTTAGAAATGTCAACTAACACAAACAATCCATTCACCATTTTGGGTTACTCTAACTTCAATCGGATCCTGATGTTCCGTCATTTTCTTAAACTACACCTATTAGCCCCCATGGGGCATAACTGAGATGGGTACGGCCAATTATACATAGCTCTGTTACTGTTGAATATAACTCAAAAAGCTTATATTCCTCTGCCTGAATTATAAACATCGTTAACCTTCATTAACTGGGCGCCCCGTACTCTTCTTCATCTTACTTCTTTTATTTGTTGAAACTTGTATTTACCTACTGAATCTTCTCATTGTCCTTCACCATTAAGGTGGATAGGTATTCTTGCTTCAAGACTCCTTATTAAGAGGCTTACACCTTTCAGTATGCACATGATTGTCGCGCCCCCCTTTTTCCCCGAGCGCTCCTTTTGGGAACCGGTAAAGGGGTTTATGACATTGGGTTGAGACAACTCATTCTTTTTGGGAAAGGGATTTGCATATTTTGAAGAGTCGACACCTAAAGATTTTCACGGTGCGTTAGGGAACCTAAGGGGTTCAATTAAAACTACATTACTAACCATAGATTGGGTAAGGGCTTGAAATTATCCTAAGGGGAAGGTGTTAGGCACCCCTCAGGATCCACAAGTGTGGTTCCCGGTCAAATGGTTTCTGTGAATTTGTACGGCTTAGCAAACAAACAAATAAAGGCTCAAATAAGAGGGTATTTAAGTCTTAAGCATGCAGATGTTTGAAACTAGTAAAGAAGATTAGATTTTGAAAGGATTACGATCTAATCATATAAAAGGTATCCTAGGTTTATAATAATATGGATCACATCGATGCAATACCCGGTAATCACTCCTCGAAGAGGGGCTTTACATGGTATTAGCGCACTGGTCATCATATCCATATTCTACCCTTTCCCACCCAGTCAAAGTAACTAAATCGAGTATTGGTCTCGAACTCTATTTCATGTTGTTAACCATCCCTTCCTATCAGTTTCGGAGGAAATTACGACTCCTATCCTAAAGGAGGTTCTAGACAGACCCTCAGGTTTTAAAGGTGAAAATGCTAAGGAGACATATAATGAACAAGTAGAACTGGAGATAAAGGGGGTAGCACATAAACATGAAAGGGCTCAAAGACCTCCACAAAGCACATAAACAACATGTCTCTACAGAATTAAGGTCCATATTCAGATCCTGCGCATGGTGTCTAAGTGATAATAACAAAGACAGCTTCATTGCATAACTCAGAGAGGAAGTCTTAATCAAACTTGCCTACTGGTTTTAAGCATGCTGACAGTTGAACACTAATCACAAAGGACAGTTCTGGTTTTTATGTTTTAAAGTTGATTACCTAAGGCTTGCCTAGGTGTAGGATAACATGCGGCAGTTATTCAGATTTGTTAATGACTCTAGGTTGCTTATAGCTAATAACATGCAATTCTAGGTGTTGAAGATGTGCAAGGACTAATTACCAGTTGTTTAGAACATGGGACTGTTTTAGATATCTCTATTTAGAGTAAGTGCAGTTAAATGAGTACGATCCTATAGCATGATTTCTAATGCAGCATGATGCATAGTAACCTAAACAAGATTTCTAAATGCACATAAAATCACAACATTATGCACCGTTTTAGGAATAGCAAGAGTATAACCTATTAATGTTACTTACCTAGAAACAGGATCTCTAAGTGCACAAGCATGGTGAGACATGATTGCAGTTTATTTATCCTGGGACAGGACTTCTAATGAAGTTTCAGAACATGTTTACATGGACAAAATCACATAATATCATTTTATTTTATTGTTATTATTTATCCTACAGGCAGGATTTCTAAGCGTAGATGAGATGTTGAATACAATACACATAAATCATAAGTAGCATGATATCTAATTCATGGACACATGAACCTACACAAGATCTCTATTGCACAGATAGGGAATAAAAAAACATAAGCATGGTTTCTACCCTTGTAATAGCTAGGCACGCATAGTTACCCCTCCCGTTTCACTATCCAGCCCCATAATTATTTACAAATTATTACAGGCCAAGGATTATGAATTACACAACTAGAAATGAAAAATGAGAAGTTATTCTATAGGGAGCCTTCAATTAGTCCCAAATCCTTTAAACCTCATTGCCATATGGTATTCATAGCTTTTTCACAGTCCGGGTGTGTAAAAGTTCCCTAAGGACCTCAAGGGCTTCCGGGCAACGCTCACACCCAGACATAGTAACTAGGAGTTAAACATGTGCAGTGTGGAAATACCAGCTTCAGTGTGTCAGAGTTTAGAGGGAACTCAAGGTCCCAAAGCAGTGCTCACACTGAGAGGGCCGAACTTAAAGGTCTAGGAATCAAGTGAAGTGCAGGAGATAGATTTGAAAAGGTTTTGACACAAAACAACATTGGATTGATTCAGTAAATAAAGAAGTTTTCTAAAAAGGTTTTGATCAGTAATGAAACAACTTGAATATAATGTAAACATCTTTGGAAAAGCAGCAAATAACTCTCACAGGTTCAGCACATTCAATCATAGATTTCACTCCGGGACAATGGGAATTGGGAAATCATAGAGCACACAACATGATGGACACAAACTAGGAAGAACCCTTGCAATTGGTTACAGGTAGTGGGACACAAACTTAGGAATACTAGTTTAGACATGGTCATACAGTCAGAGATACCTAGAGTATGGGATCAATGGTTGAAAACCAATCACAGAATTAGATTAGAGGGAGTGCTGGGAGGGGGTAGGACATAATTACACATAGATTTAAGAAACACATGTTAAGTAACATACAAGGAAATTATAGTATCTTAGGGATTGCATGCTGAGGCTATAAGGAAGGAGATAACCAGAACCAAATAACATAATATGTGAAACTAGTTGCAAGTAGGACAACATAACCATAAGTAAAAGGAAACCAGAACAAGATGCATCATAATAACCAGAGAAACATGTTGTTTTTGAGACTTTAAATATAAACTAGAAACATACCAATTGAAGACATCAAATACAGAATAAGAGGCAAGTAGAATAGCTAGTCTTGGCTTCCAGCCGACTAGCAATAGCAAACAATCAAGAGAAGAGTAGTAGATTGTGTGTGTGTGAGGAAGAGAGAATAGAACAAGGTCTATGTTCGTCCCTTATGCTAATGAGAGAAGATGCATTTATAGGAAGCACCTCAATAAGAATCAATTAAAGAACCAGACTCCCTTTAATTAGGGAGTCATAGTTCAAACGTATACAAGTCATATTAAACAAAGAAATGAATCAATCACAAGACTGATTTTACCATAGTAAAAGCATGTGGCATATAATAAGGACTGGATTCAGAATATTTCAAATAAGGAAAGTATATGTCAAGTAATTAACAACATGTTTGTGCACATAAATAGGGTGGGGTACAATTTTAATTCCGAAAAATTGGTTCAGAGAATTACGCATGAGATTGAAAAATTACAGGGGTCAATAGTAACTAAGGAACTCATCACACAATCAAGGAAATAATTCAAAAATCAGTAGAGAGCTATCAGGAGAATACACGGAGTCACAGATTCAAGGAAGATATTACAGCTTTATGAGAAATGCTGAGAACCAGTAATCAATAAAATGAATAATCAGACTTACTAGTCGATAAATAGCATGTGTTAAACAAAAGTAAGAGAAACCCTAAGTAAGTAGCTAAAATGGCAGTAGAGATTCAGAAAACCTTAACAACAAATTAGGGAAAGAAGCATAGAACACATAGGGCATTCGTAAAAAATCCAGAAAGTTCATGCAAACAACATTGCAAACAGATTCAAACTTTCAAATGAAACCTAGAAGTATTAGGGTTTCTTAACTAAATGGCTCAAACAAAAGAAAATACTTAGGTAACGTTTAAACATGCTCAAAATCATAAAGTAATTGTTGAAAATCCAAATAAATCGTTTTGCAAAAAAAAAAAAAGGTTTTGAAACCCTAGTATGAAAATGAGGAAATCGTTCAAGAGATGGAAGATTCTTTAAAGAAAACATAGGAAAACCTCATAGTATGCACAGATCTATTACATATCTAAACGAATCGAAGATTCAAAAGTTAAGGTTTGAAGGGTGAACCCATAGATGAAGACACCAGCCTAGAAACCCATAGGTTTGGGCTAAAGATGGAAAGATCATACTCATAATCGAGTCCTAGAGGCCTGAAGTAAGCAGGAACAGACCATAGGTGTGAGGAGACTGGTCCTCATCCTTTGAGGGCCATAGGGATAGCATTACCAGCGTGAAGGAACCATAGGAAGTAGGAGGAAGATGAGGGCTTCATGGTCTCCGGCAAAGAGACGGCCAGAGAAGACGAAGAGGTTCATAGGAGCCATAGGGACAGGAAGTCTCTAGAAGAGACTTAGAGAGATAAGAGAGAGAGAGTAGAGAGATAGAGAGACCGAGTGAATGACGGGTCGGGAGGGGGGGGTAGGTCTAGGTTTAATTAAGGAAGTTCGTTTTTGGGCCGTTGATCAAGTTTGATCAACGACCAGGATTTGTTCAGACGTTAGGTCGGGTAGATTTAGATTTGGGCTTGGGGTATTGGGTTATGTAATTAGGCTGGTTTCAGTTGGGTTGGGTTAAGTTAAATTACGCTACAATTTAAATAGGAAAGGGCGAATTGTTAAATACCCGATTAAATAGATAAATAGTTAATAAAAAATAGCTAATAATTACATAAAACTAAATTAATACTAAATAGATGATATTAAGGTAATTAATGGTGTTTCAAATATAAAATGACTTATTATTGAATTAAAATAGTATAAAATGTATAACTAGGCTATAATTGAAAATTTATTATAATTATGGTCAAATAATGCCAAATTGGCTAATTTGTGAAATGATTAAATCCTAATAGGATTAAAATTGATATACTGAGCTGGAAAATATTTTGAAATTATTTATAATACAATTTATGAATTATTATTGAATATAAAAATACTGAATAAATTGGAAAAGAATTAATAAAAATATGAAAAATTACGGAAAAATGTCAGTTATTATAAAGAGTGATTTTGAAGGTATATATGAAAAATTTAAAATAGTTTGAAGAAAAATTGGGTATCAGCATCTGCCCCTCTTTACCCGGGAAGGATGAAAGAGTTGTCGGGTAAAGATATGATGGCCAATTTTGACCGAGTGGAAATATCTTGAAAGGTTCAGGCCGCACCCTGGTTTCTGAGCTGCCTACATATCCTTGGTTTTACAGGAATCAGGCCGTATGTAGTTCAGGAGCCATCGACGAAGCATACCGGTGGAGCTTTTACAAGAACGAACACAACATATATGACTAATTAAATAAACGGCTTACGAGGTAGTTAGGAGAACTGGGGTGGGACGGCGCCTGCCATTATGGCTGTTGGTTGCCGGGTTACCTGCAAATGAGTAATACAAGCATATCGTGCGTAATTTAAACATGATGCAAATTCCCGTTGGACTATGAATGTTGTCTTCGGACGGTTAAGGAGGACGTCTTTAGACCATGATGCCTTGGGCCATGAATTGCTTGATGCAAGATTCGTAGGCCATGAAATGATGTTCTCGGGCCATGAAGATGGTGCCTCCGAACCATGATTCCTTTGAATAATGATATGCAAGCTGATAAAAGAGGTCCTCAGACCATGACATGGTGTTCTCGGGCCATGAAGATGGTGCCTCCGAACCATGATTCCTTTGAATAATGATATGCAAGCTGATAAAAGAGGTCCTCAGACCATGACATGGTGTTCTCGGGCCATGAAGATGGTGCCTCCGAACGATGGCGCCTTTGGATAAGTTGGTGATATTTCAGCCCATGAAGATGAAACAGTATGATGCTGATAAGACAGAGCTTAGTCTAGCAAATTAAAGGGGCATAGATTAGCCCAAAAGGAAAGCGCAGTAAATAATGCTAGAGGCATTGGTTGATTTTGAGAAGAAAATGGGAGGCAGCGTTTAGCCTCGGAAGGCAAAAAGGTAGCCTTATGCAATATGCGAATGCGGATGGAGGTAGCGTTTAACCTAGGAAGGTAGAATGGTAGCCTTATGAAATATGCGAATGCAGATGGAGGTAGAGTTTAACCTCGGAAGGCAGAATGGTAGTCTTATGCAAGATGCGAATACAGATGGAGGTAGCGTTTAACCTCAGAAGGCAGAAAGGTATCCTTATACAAGATGCGAATGCAGATGGAGGTAGCGTTTAACCTCGGAAGGCAGAATGGTAACCTTATGCAAGATGCGAAGGCAGATGGAGGTAGCGTTTAACCTGGGAAGGCAGAAAGGTAGCCTTAAGCAAGATGCAAATGCAGATGAAGACATCGTTTAGCATATCGAAAGGCAGAAAAGTAGCCTTATGCAAGATGCGAATGCAGATGGAGACACCGTTTAGTCTCGGAAGGCAGAATGGTAGCCTTATGCAAAATTAAGGAAGGACAACATAAATTCTTAGCTGGTGTTAAATTGCGGTAGAGCATTGTGATAATGAATCATCGTTTGTGCTGATAATAAATGTTGGCATGTGCGACGAGTTAGAGGAATGATGTCTGTCCTTTGGGCGGATAATATGTTTTGGGGATTTTGCAACTTTGTGCCTGCATCCAAAGAAATATCGTGAGTTTTATAAAGGGGAAGGTTAGTTCGCATTCCCGCTGGCTCTGCTTGGCTCGTTTGCTTGATCATGATGATACTGTCTGTATAATTAGGGTAGCATTCTCTAAACAAGCTGTTTCAGAAAAATAAATATGCAAGATTTTGTAAAAGTATAATATATAATCTAAAATAGTTTTAGATGAACAGACGATGTGACACGGCTCGAGACATTGCAACCTATCCTGTTGCGGAATTTTGAGGGTCCTCCTCAAAATTCTGCCCCAGTTTGCTGGGTGGACGCCTCTGACTGCTGCTCGTGCGGCAATTGGCTGAACTTGCTTCAGAATTTTGAGGGTCCTCCTCAAAATTTTGCCCTAGTTGGCTGGGTGAATGCTGGTGGACTGCTGCTCGCTTCAGAATTTTGAGGGTCCTCCTCAAAATTCTGCCCCAGTTTCCAATTGCGGGGAAGAATAGATTTTTATTGAATTATGACCGAACCCATAGGGCTGCCTACGTATCCCCTCTTAAACGGGAATCAGGTCAGGCATAGTTCAATTTACATCACTGAGAAAGCATGAAGATTAAACATAGTAGCGCTTGACTGCATCTGAATTGATCGGTTTCGGCCAAACTTCTCCGTCCATTTCTGCAAGTATGAGTGCTCCTCCTGCCAGCACTCTATGAACCTTGTACGGACCTTTCCAGTTGGGAGAGAACATCCCTTTGGCTTAATCTTGATGCGGAAAGATTTTCCTTAACACCAGCTGCCCTGGTGTGAATCGTCTCGGCTTGACTTTCTTGTCGAAGGCCCTGGCCATTCTGTTCTGATATAGTTGACCATGACATACTGCATTCATTCTCTTCCCGTCTATGAGGGCGAGTTGCTTATAACGGCTCCTTACCCACTTTGCATCGCTGAGCTCAGCTTCCTGTATAATTCTTAGAGATGGAATCTCCACTTCGGCAGGAATAACAGCCTCTGTACCATAAACTAGCATATATGGAGTTTCCCCTGTTGATGTGCGGACAGTGCTGTGGTATCCCAATAAAGCGAATGATAACTTTTCATGCCACTGCTTGTGCCTTTCTAACATCTTCTTAGTATCTTCTTGATGTTTTTGTTAGCGGCCTCTACGGCTCCATTCATCTGAGGTCTGTATGCTGTGGAATTTTTGTGTTTGCTCTTGAGAGTTTCACACATAGCTTTCATAAAGTCACTTTTGAGATTAGAACCATTGTCGGTGATGATTGACTCGGGAACTCCGAACTGACAAAAATACGGTCGTGGACAAAATCGTCCATGACTTTCTTAGTAACTGCCACTTCGACCCATTTAGTGACCACTTCGACCCATTTAGTGAAGTAGTCAATGGTGACCAAAATGAACTTGTGGCCATTGGAGGCGGCAGGCTCGATTGGTCCAATAACGTCCATACATCGAACGTCGATGGTGAGCTGGTTGCATTGAGCTTACTTGGAGGTACCTTTATCATATTCCCATGTATCTAGTAGCGGTGGCACTTCCGAACATACTGGATGCAGTCCGTTTCTATAGTTATCCAAAAGTAACCAGCTAGGAGTATTTTCTTCACTAGAACAAAACCGTTCATATGTGGGCCACAGGTCCCAGCATGAATTTTTTTCCAGCAATTTTGATGCTTCTTTTACGTCAACACACCTTAATAACCCCAAATCGGGAGTCCTCCTATACAGGATTCCTCCTCTATGAAAGAAATTATTGGACAATCTCCGAAGTGTGTGTTTCTGAGTGGAATTTTCAAGCTCGAGCTATTCTCCTTTTGATTCTCCTTTTGCCAA
Source organism: Nicotiana knightiana (assembly GCA_005239525.1). Lineage (NCBI taxonomy): Eukaryota > Viridiplantae > Streptophyta > Magnoliopsida > Solanales > Solanaceae > Nicotiana > Nicotiana knightiana. Next base: position 75,595 of record ML387498.1, on the reverse strand, counting down.
GTACTCAGCGATGTCATGAAACCAAGGATTTATGTCTGCTTCTTCTTCAACATGGGCACAGTAGGATGGAAAATTATGGATATTTATAGGAATAGGGTCAATGAAATTCTTGTCCGGATGCTGGATCATTGAGGACAAAGTAGCCAATGCGTCGGCAAACTCATTCTGCATTCTGGGGACGTACCAGAATTCTATCTTTGTGAACCTCTTTCTTAATTCCTATACGTGGTGCAGATACGACATTATCTTGGAATTATTTATTGCCCATTCTCCTTGTACCTGATGTACCAATAAGTCTGAATCACCGATCACTAACAACTCCTGGACGTTCATGTCAATGGCCATATTGAGCCCTAAGATGTAGGCTTCATATTCGGCCATATTGTTGGTGCAAGGGAATCTGAGTTTGGCTGATATCGGATAATTCTGACCGGTCTCTGATACTAGGACTACTCCAATACCGACTCCCTTGAAGTTTGCTTCTCCATCAAAGAACATCCTCCAACCGTCATAAGATTCTGCAATATCTTCTCCTATGAATGATACCTCTTCATCAGGAAAATATGTTTTCTGGGGTTCGTATTCTCCGTCTACGGGATTCTCAGCAAGATGGTCTGCCAGAGCTTGTGCTTTAACTGCGTTCTGATTCATGTAAACAATGTCGAATTCACTCAGCAGGATTTGCCACTTGGCTAGCTTGCCAGTGGGCATGGCCTTCTGAATGATGTACTTTAATGGATCCATCCTTGATATGAGATATGTTGTGTAGGCACAGAAGTAATGCCTCAGCTTTAGGGCGACCCAAGTTAGAGCACAACAGGTACGCTCTAATAGAGAATACCGGGCCTGGAGTGGACTTCTTGTTGAGGTAATAAATAGCTTGTTCCTTCCTTCCCGTTTCATCGTGCTACCCCAAAACACAGCCGAACGCTTCATCTAACACGGCAAGATAGAGTAACAGAGGTCTGCCTGGCTCAGGCGGTACTAAGACTGGCAGTGTTGACAAATATTCCTTGATTTTGTCGAAAGCCTTTTGACAATCATCGGTCCTCTTGGTCGCAGTGTCCTTCTTCAGCATCTTAAAGATTCGCTCACAGATGACTATAGACCGTGCTATAAACTAGCTGATGTAATTAAGCCTCCCCAAGAAACTCCTCACATCTTTCTTTTTCCTTGGTGGTGGTAGTTCTTGAATAGCTTTGACTTTTGACGGATCCAATTCTATTCCCCGGCGGCTTACAATAAACCCCAGCAACTTTCCAGTAGGAACCCCGAATGCACACTTCGCGGGGTTTAGTTTCATATTGTATTTTCGCAATCTATTAAAGAACTTCCCCAAATTCTCCATGTGATCAGTAACTTTATTTGATTTGATAATGACATCATCCACGTACACCTCGATCTCCATGTGAATCATGTCATGGAATATGGTGGTCATGGCTCTCATGTAGGTGGCCCCTGCATTCTTTAGGCTGAATGGAATCATCTTGTAACAATACACTCCCCACGGCGTGATGAACGCCATTTTCTCAGCATCTTCCTCATCCATCCAAATCTGGTGATAATCAGCAAAGCGATCCACGAAGAACTGCAATTCATGCTTTGTGCAGTTGTCAATTAGAATGTGTATATTTGGTATGGGAAGTCGTCTTTCGGACTGGCTCGGTTGAGATCTCGGTAGTCGACGTAGAATCTGACCTTCCCGTCCTTCTTTGGCACAGGTACAATGTTGGCTAACCATGTCGGGTACTCCACTACCCGGAGAACTTTGGTGTTGATCTGCTTGGTAACTTCTTCTTTGATTTTCAAAATCATATCGGGTTTGAGCTTTCTGAGCTTTTGTTTCACCGGTGGACACGTTGGATTGGTTGGCAGTTTGTGAGCCACAATAGACGTACTTAGACCAGTCATGTCATCGTACGACCATACAAATACATACTCATACTCTTTTAGAAACTCTGTGTATTCTTTCTTTTCTGATGGTGAAAAATGAATGCTGATGCGAGTCTCCTTGACATTTTCTGAATCTCCTAGGTTGATAACCTTGGTCTCGTCCAGGTTGGACTTAGGTCTGTTCTCAAAGTTCTCAAATTCTTTGACAATCTCGTCAAGTATGTCGTCTTCGTCTGAATCAATGTTCGTTCACTACGTTGTCTCATTGCATGTCACAGTCATCAGTTCATCAAGACAAGTAATAGTAATGTTGTATAAATAAAGTAATGAGAGGAAACAATAGCAATAAATATCGGATTCGTAAGAGAAATTTAGAAGATGCTTTCATGAATTGAATAACTGGTTTGAACATTGAAGATCTTATTGCAGAAATTGAAAAGTGTAGGAAAAGTAAAATCATTTAGTAAATAAAACAGTAAATAATGCTTGTTTTAGCCTTGCTACCCCGAGGCTCGTCAGGATTTGGTCATCTTGATAGATTAGTTCTTGAGATATGTCCCCTTGCTTATTGTATGTACGGAAGGGCCTTCCTTCCCCTCCTCCTCGAGAACAACATAGCAATACATGTCCTCGTCCTCTAGGAACAAACTCCTCATTGCTGCAAGTTCTTCTTCTTCGTCTGATCCGTAAATAATTTTGTCCTGCTTGAAATTCTGCTCAACATGAGTTATCGGCTGCTCCAAAGGGTAATAGGGACCGTGCCAAGGTGGCGACCAGTCGTTGAATTCCTGCCAAGTGTACTCGTACCCTAGACCGAAAGTGGTACCATGTTTCTTGAGTTTTATGGGCTTTGTGATCCCTTGGAGATTCTGACCGAGCCCTTTGCCTGGCTCATATCCTCTCCAATTCAGGATGCTCTCAATCTTTCTATCCCACCATTTATCCTTGTCGATAGCATTGACCCACTCAATATGGTGGTAAGTTCCCCCGCCTATCTTCCTTTTTTCGTCAATCACCGGAATAGTTTGATGACTATAAATGGGGTTGCTACCGTCACCATGAATAATTACCTCTTGGTGGTTCCACTCAAATTTTACCTCCTGATGTAGCGTTGATGCTACGACCCCAGCAACATGAATCCAGGGTCTTCCCAACAATAGGTTGTAGGATGATGGCACATCTATCACCTGGAAATCCACTTCTAACCAAGTCGATCCCATCTGCAGACATAGACTGATCTCCCCTATGGTGGACCTCTGAGAACCGTCGAAGGCTTTCACATTGATTGCTCCATCCTTTATCTCATGTAGCCTTTTACCCAATTTCATAAGTGTTATCAACGGACAGATGTTAAGACTGGAACCTCCACCGATCAAGATCCTTGTGATGAAATGATCTTCGCATTACACGGTGATGTGCATCACTTTGTTGTTCCCCAATCCTTTAGGTGGTAGCTGGTCCTGATGAAAAGTGATTTTATGACTCTCCAGTACCTGGCCTACCATATTGGCCATTTCCCCGCTAGTGATGTTGTTTGGCACATATGCTTCACTCAACACTTTCAACAAAGCATTTCTGTATGTTTCAGAATTTTGTAGCAAAGAGAGGATGGATATCTGTGTCGGTGTCTTGTTTAGTTGGTCGATTACTGAATACTCCTTAGCATGTACCTTTCTCCAAAGGTCATCAGGACCTGTTTCGATAAGGGGAGGCCAATTGGCAGCCTGCTTGCTTGATTCGGCCAGATGCTTAGAGGTGTAGACCCTACCAGTTCTCTTCATACCCTGTGCTGCGACAACTTTCTCAGACCTGACCTTGCCCTTCCTTCTCGCCTCGGTTGTGTAGTCCCAAGGGATAGCGTTTGAATAGAAGGGTTGCATGGTTGACATTGACACCGGAATTGGTGTGGCCATCCTTACTTCAAACGGAATGTGTGTTCGGGGTGGCAAGACTGCGACCTCGAATGGCGCCAGTGCATTTTCTGGAGATACAAACTCAACTTCAATTGGCACTGGTGACTTTGCAGGGGGCGGTGCATCAAACTCAAATGGTATAGACATATTCACCTCAGTGTCCTCAGATGGTTAAATCTGGACTATGATCGGTTTGAGAGTGGCTGCAGGTTTCTTTGGGTCATAGCCTTCTGCGATCAACCCGATTGATCCCTCGGGATCCTAATCATCTTTTATTTCAATCATATGGATACCTCCACCCTTATGGTCTGGAAAAGGATTGCTGCAGACGTTTGGAGCGGGGTCTTTTGCCACAATAATCTTGTTGTCAATGAGAGCCTGTATTTTGTTCTTCAGAGAGCGGCATTCTTCGATGGTGTGTCCTTTCATGCCGGAATGGTATGCACATGATTTTTTGGGTTAACCCACTGAGAAGGGTTCTCAGGGGTGGAAGCAGGGATAGGTGTGACGTAACCGGTAGCTTTGAGATTCTCATATAGCTGGTCAATGGGATCGGCTATGGCGGTGTATTGCTTTGGAGGGCCGCGATAAAAATTGGGACAAGGTCTAGGGATGTTTTGGCATGCACGGGGTGATTGGTAATGGGATGGCTGGGAATTATAAGTGTGTAGACAGGAGCGGGTTGTGAGTATCTGGGTGAAGCAGGTTGATATTTGGGTGGCGGAGATTGGTAGGTGGGTGGTGGATCTTGTAGGAAGGTGGTGGAGCTTGGCAGTTCAGTGAGGGTGCTTGGTAGTTTGGTGAGGGCTGGTAGGAAGGTGGTGGAGGTATGTGAGTGGAGGTGTTGGATAAGCTTGGTATTTGAGTGGGGACTTGGCTCTTTTTGCAATCGTTACGGCTCCCACGTCTCTCTTCTTAGACACACCACCGGACTGTAAAGCCTTCTTAGTGTCTTGCAAGGCTTCAAAATTTGTAACCATACCGCTTTTAATACCTTCTTCAATCCGCTCACCGAATTTGATGATGTCGGAGAACTTGTGGCCTTCAACCATCATTAACCGTTCATAATACTGCGGGTCCTGAGCCCAGACAAAGAACTTGTTCATATGCTCTTCCTCTAGAGAAGGTCTGACTTTAGCGGCTTTGGACCTCCAGCGAGTAGCATACCCGCGAAAGGTTTCTGTGGGTTTCTTCTTCAAATCATAAATGTAGAACACATCCGGTGCGTTCTCTGTGTTGAATCTAAACCTGTCCATAAAGTCAGACGCCATGCTTACCCAGTTTGACCATTTCTTAGGGTCTTGGCTGATCTACCAAGACAGTGCGTCTCCCTTCAAACTCCTCATGAACAGCTTCATGCAGATTCTTTCATCCTTCCCAATGCCAACCAACATGTCACAATAGGTCCTCAGATGGAATCTCGGATCACCAGTACCGTCAAACATTTCAAACTTTGGAGGTTTGTACCCCTCAAGTAGTTCGACATCAGGTTGTATACAAAGGTCTTCATAATTCAACCCTTCAATTCCCTTGGTTCCTTCAACACCCTGGACTCGGCTGGTCAGTTTCTTAAGCTCCTCGGCCAGGTTCTTGATAAGTAAGTCCTTTCCGTCAGACTTGGATGCCTGTGAGATAGGCGGAGTGGAGTGGGTCACGGTTTCCACATAGATGGGATTGTTATAGGTGTGGAAATGGTCCTTTGTGGGTTTTTGAGGTTCCGGGATGAGTAGTGGAGTGTTATTTAAGGTGTGGCAAGCATTGCATTGCATCGGGAGAGTTTGGTTCTTTGGGGGAGTGGTGTGATGGTGAGGTGCGAGATGATTTTGCTGTCTTGGGATATTTGTGGAGGTGCGGGGTTTTTAGCATTTGGAAGGTTGACGTTGGGGACGTTGAGGGAAAATGACAGGTTGGCTAGATTCCAGACTTGATCGAGTTCTTCCTGAAACTTCAGCAATTTCTGTTCAAGTGGTGCCATGCTTTCATGCAGGACCTGAAGACCTCGGCCATCAGTGGCCTCTACCCATTCAATCATATTCTCCTTTCTGCTGTCGCTGGACTCTTCCATCTTACTTTTGCTTTTGTCTTTTCCCTTAGGAGGACTAGGAGGAGGAGTATGTGGAAGGCCCTTGGATCTTGTGCGATAGGATGATGATGCCCGAATGCACGAACTAACCTTTGGGGAGGGGAGTAACTCTTTGTGCCCGAGGTAGGCCTAGCGACAAATTGATTAGGAGAACTTAAAATGCTAAATGCCTTATTTTATTGATAAGAAAAATAGAAAAATCCCAAAATGATAGACGAAAAATAAAAGTCACTAATGGCCATTGGCCTTATTACACTGATAGAGAAAAATAAATACACTCCTATCTACTTGGTCCCAGAAGGACCTTCCCCAGACTCGGCATTCTTGCTTTCCTTGTACAGTTTTCCCAGCTCGTGAAGTCCCAGCAACAGGTAGGTTCTTGCTAGATATCCTCCTTCAGCTCCCTTAGCCTTTTGACAAATCTCGACTCTTTTGATGAACTTTTCTTCCAGCTCGACTATACCTCGTTCCAAGTACCCCCAACCTCTTGTTGGTGCTGATAGCCATGTCCTTCCATTCCTCGATCAATTTCTTGTTGGACTCATGTATCTTGTGGTGATCATCCTCATATTCCCGGATCCTCTTGCGCATTTGGTTGTATTTGACTTGTGCCTTGGCCCTTTCATCTATAACCATGTGACCTTGGACGTACCCTGGCTTGGTCTGGCCACCCAAATCCTCTTCTAACCAACCAAGATAGAAAGGGGTACAGCCGGCATGATACCTGTCTGGCTCGATGGTGTCTTTCTCAAGTATAATCTTGCAGTGCCACAGGTGCTGAGTTTGGCACTTGTAAGGACTGTCATTATTTTGAAAGTCAGCTCAAAGATGGCTCATCTTCTCGACCCTAGGGATGACTTGCTTCCTACCTGCTTACCTCATAACTCGAAGAGGGACGTAAGGGTATGCCCCCTTAGACCAATCAGTATCAGAAATGATGCATCTCGGGATCGAATGATGAACTCATCCGTCGAAAACCATTCAAACATCCATTGAACTTGCTCTTCAGTCAAGTTATCAAAAAGCTCAACCCATCCCTCGGTATTTTCAGGTTGAGCGAACATGTAGGGGCTATAGTTCATTCGCTTTGAGTGATGGAAAGCGATGTGGTCATCCCACATTCTATGGTGAATGTCTTGTCGGTATTCGCCTCTTTGGAGATCTTCCATGAGCCAGAAATAAAGTAATAAATTGCAACCTTTGAAATGCTTTGCTCCTTGTTGACACCTTTCTAAGGCCTGATATATGTCTGCAACGATCATGGGCACAATGCTGAAATCTTGCCCATCTACCCCTTCCATTATGGTCTTAGTTACAATGGCTAGCTTGGTATGGATCCTTTCCTTCTTCATTGGGAACACGATCAAACCCAAAAAGCAAACCATAAATACGAACACTCGGCGATGGACGTGTCCCAGAGAGGTGATAGCAAACTCGTCATGGTAGGTACGGTATAATTTTCTGTAGCCATACCTTTCGTACAAGTAGTCAAAAGGAATGTACGAATCCTCCAAACATACCAATTATGCATCCTTTTTCAGGCCCATCATTTTGAGGAAACTTTTGCCTGTGCGGTTCTCAGGCACCAACAACCCTGGAGTTTCCCATACTAGGTTAGCCAGCCCTCAAATCTTTTCTATCAAAGGCTTCATTTCGATGTTCCCAAAGCGGAACACGAACCTTTCACGATCCTAGAATATGGTAGCAACCTCTATTATCATTTTGTTAGGCTAGATTTCCAGGAGAGATGGTAGGTTACCCAAGTGTTTCCTAACGATAGCTTTGTCGCTAGAGTGCAGATCCTCCCACCAACTCAATAGTCTTGGGTGGATATTGGAGACCATGCCGAATCTGGGGACTTCGTACCTTATTTTTCTGCAAAGAAAATAAGGTTAGGCCCTTACCAACACCGGAGTCGACTATAACGTCAATAATTAGCAGGAAGCATTTAGTTATCCAAATAAGTGCACAGAACATGAGGGTGTCCGTTTGGGTTTAGGGAAACCTAGTGGACTTTGGATAAGGATATCTTAAAAGCTATCGTGCGGATGACACTTTAGCTCGACTAGGTCTGACCATGATGCATGCAATAGTGCAATAGAGTAAGGTTTCTATGGGGTTTTAGACTGATGCCCTTGAGTGGAAAAATCAAGGGGAAAGGCACGGAACCTTCGACTGCACCGCTGATCGACTAGTTTTACCGAAAATAAGCCTTTCCGAATATAGTTGGTAATAATATAGGAAGAGCGCAACCACTCATCAAGCGTTGCTATGGTATTTTGTTTGGCATGAGTGGAGTATGAGTGTTGAGCATGATTATGCAATAATAAGTATTAAAACAAGTTGTCACGTATTTTCACGTTAAAGAAAACGGTAAAAACAATAGTAATGATTTAAAACAAAAGAAAACAAAGAGACATGTCAGTTTCGTCTTTGAGGAAAAGTAAATGCCTGAAGTAAACAATTAATTGCATGTAAAGGGAAGAGGAAAGGGTGCAAGTATTTAAAAAAAAAATAAAGGCACAATTCACGAAACAATTTGAAATGGTAAAAGCTTGGATATCCCTTGCGGAGTCGCCATGTTGTCCCGCCCCTCTTTTTCCCCGAGCGCTCCTTTCGGGGCTCGGTTGAAAGGGGTTTATGACATTGGGTTGAGATAACTCGTTCCTTTTAAGAAAGGGATTTGCATATTTTGAAGAGTCGCCACCTAACGATTTTAACGGTGCGTTAGGGCACCTAAGGGGTTCAATTACAACTATATTACTAACTAGAGAATGGGTAAGGGCTTGAAATTATCCTAAGGGGAAGCTGTTAGGCACCCTCAGGATCCACAAGTGTGGTTCCCGGCCAAATGATTTCTGTGAATTTGTACAGCTTAGCAAACAAACAAATAAAGGCTCAAATAAGAGGGGATTTAAGTGTTAAGCATGCAGATGTTTGAAAATAGTAAAGAAGATTATATTTTGAAAGGATTACGATCTAAGCATATAAAAGGTATCCTAGGTTTATAATAATATGGATCACATCAATGCAACACCCGGTAATCACTCCTCGAAGAGGGGCTACACGTGGTATTAGTGCACCGGTCATCATATCCATATTATACCCTTTCCCACCCCGTAAAAGTAACTAAATCGAGTGTTGGTCTCGACCTCTATTGCATGTTGTTACCCGTCCCTTCCTATCAGTCCCAGAGGAAATTAGTACTCCTATCCTAAAGAAGGTGCTAGGCAGACCCTCAAGTTTTAAAGGTGAAAATACTAAGGCGACATATAATGAACAAGTAGAACTGCAGATAAAAGGGGTAGCACATAAACAGGAGAAGGCTCAAAGACCTCCACAAACAGTGCGCATAAACAACATGTCTCATACACAATTAAGGTCCATATTCAGATCCTATGCATGGTGTCTAAGTGATAATAACAAAGACATATTCATTGCATAACTCAAAGAGGAAGTCTTAATCAAACTTGCCTACTGGTTTTAAGCATGCTGACAGTTGAACACTAATCACAAAGGACAGTTCTAGTTTTTATTTTTTTAAGTTGATTACCTAAGGCTTGCCTAGGTGTAGGATAACATGCAACATTTATTTAGATTTGTTAACGACTCTAGGTTGTTTATAGCTAATAACATGCAATTCTAGGTGTTGAAGATTTGCAAGGACTAATTACCGGTTGTTTAGAACAGGGGATTATTTTAGATATCAGTATTTAGACTAAGTGCAGTTAAATGAGTACGATCCAATATCATGATGTCTAATGCAGCATGATGCATAGTAACCTAAACAGGATTTCTAAATGCACATAAAATCACAACATTATGCACCATTTCACGAATAGCAAGAGTACAACCTATTAATGTTACTTACCTAGAAACAGGATCTCTAAGTGCGCAGGCGTGGTGAGACATGATTGCAGTTTATTTATCCTAGGACAGGACTTCTAATGAAGTTTTAGAACATGTTTACATGGACAGAATCACATAATAGCAGTTTATTTTATTGTTATTATTTATCCTATAGGCAGGATTTCTAAGCGTAGATGAGATGTTGAATACAATACATATAAATCATAAGTAGCATGATATCTAATGCATGGACACATGAACCTACACAGGATCTCTATTGCACAGATAGGGAATAAAAAAACCTAAGCATGGTTTCTACCCTTGTAGTAGCTAGGAACACATAGTTTCCCCTCCCGTTTCACTATCCAGCCCCAGAATTATTTACAAATTATTACAGGCCAAGGATTATGAATTACACAACCAGAAATAAAAAATGAGAAGTTATTCTATATAGAGCCTTCAATTAGGCCCAAATCTTCTAAACCTCATTGCCATATGGTATTCATAGCCTTTTCACAGTCCGGGTGTGTTAAAGTTTCCTAAGGATCTTAAGAGGTCCCGGGCAACGCTCACACCCAGACTTAGTAACTAGGAGTTAAACATGTGCAGTGTGGAAATACCAGCCTCAGTGTGTCAGAGTTTAGAGGGAAATCAAGGTCTCAAAGCAATGCTCACACTGACGGGGCAGAACATAAAGGTCTAGGAATCAAGTGAAGTGCAGGAGATAGATTTGAAAAGGTTTTGACACAAAATAACACTGGATTGATTCAATAAATAAAGAAGTTTTCTAAAAAGGTTTTGATCAGTAATGAAACAACCTGAATATAATGTAAACATCTTTGGAAAAGCAGCAAACAATTTGCACACGTTCAGCACATTCAAACATAGATTTCACTCTGGGACAATGGGAATTGGTGACACATAGAGCACACAACATGATGGACACAAACTAGGCAGAAGCCTTGAAATTGGTTACACGTAATGGGACACAAACTTAGGAATACTAGTTTAGACATGGTCATACAGTCAGAGATACCTAGAGTATGGGATCAATCATGGTTGAAAACCAATCACAGAATCAGATTAGAGGGAGTGCTGGGAGGGGTTAGGACATAATTACACATAGGTTTAAGAAACACATTTTAAGTAATATACAAGGCAATTATAGTATCTTAGGGATTGCATGTTGAGGCTATAAGGGAGGAGATACTCAGAACCAAACAACATAATATGTGAAACTAGTTGCATGTAGGACAGCATAACCATAAGTAAAAGGAAACCAGAAGCAAGATGCATCGTAATAACCAGAGAAACATGTTGTTTTGGTGACTTTAAATATAAACTAGAAACATACCAGTTGAAAACAACAAATACAGAATAAGAGGCAAGTAGAATAGCTAGTCTTGGCTTCCAGCCGACTAGTAATAGCAAACAATCAAGAGAAGAGTAGTAGATTGTGTGTGTGTGAGCAAGAGAGAATAGAACAAGGTTTATGTCCATCCCTTATGCTAATGAGAGCAGAGGCATTTATAGTCTTAAACAGGCCAGAGAAATAAGGTAGGAAACAATAATTTAGTAGAGTTTTTGGAAGACCCTCATGCAGAATCAATTAAAGAACAAGACTCCCTTTAATTAGGGAGTCATAGTTCAAACGGATACAAGTCATATTAAACAAGGAAAAGAATCAATCATAAGACTGATTTTACCATAGTAAAAACATGTGGCATGTAATAAGGACTGGATACAGAATATTTCAAATAAGGAAAGTATATGTCAAGTAATTAACAACATGTTTCTGCACATAAATAGGGTGGGGCACAATTTTAATTTCGAAAAATTGGTTCAGAGAATTACGCATGGGATTGCAAGGGTCAATACTAACTAAGGAAATCATCACACAATCAAGAAAATAATTCAAAAATTAGTAGAGAACTATCAGGAGAATACACGAAGTCAGAGATTCAAGGAAGATATTACAGCTTTATGAGAAATGCTCAGAACCAGTAATCAATAAAACGAATAATCAGACGTACTAGTCGATAAATAGCATGTGTTGAACAAAAGTGAGAGAAACCCTAAGCAAGTAGCTAAAATGGCAGTAGTGATTCAGAAAACCTTAACAACAAATCAGGGCAAGAAGCATAGAACACATAGGGCATTCGTAAAAAATCCAGAAAGTTCATGCAAACAACTTTGCAAAAAGATTCAAACCTTCAAATCGCACCCAGAAGTATTAGGGTTTCTTAACTAAAATGGCTCAAAAAAAAAAAGAAAGGACTCAGTTGACGTTTAAACATGCTCAGAATCATAAAGTAATTGTTGAAAATCCAAAGAAATCGTTTTGCAAAAAAAAGGTTTTGAAACCCTAGTATGAAAAATGAGGAAATCGTTCAAGAGATGGGAGATTCTTTAAAGAAAACATAGGAAAACCTCATAGTATGCCAGATCTAATTACAGATCTAAAAGAATCGGAGATTCAGAAGTTAGAGTTTGAAGGGTGAATCCAAAGATGAAGATACCTGCCTAGAAACCCATAGGTTTGGGCCAAAGATGGAAAGATCTTACTCATAATCGAGCCCTGGAGGGCTAATGCAAGCATGAACAGACCATAGGTGTGAGGAGACTGGTCCTCTTCCTTTGAGGGCCTTAGGGATATCATTACCAACGTGAAGGAACCATAGGAGGCAGGAGGATGATGAGGGCTTCATGGTCTCCGGCAAAGAGACGGTCGGAGAAGACAAAGAGGTTCATCGGAGCCATAGGGACAGGAACTCTCTAGAAGAGACTTAGAGAGATAGAGAGAGAGAGAGAGTAGAGAGATAGAGAGACCGAGTGAATGAGGGGTTGGGGGGGCTAGGTCTAGGTTTAATTAAGGAAGGTCATTTTTGGGCCGTTGATCAAGTTTGATCAACGGCCATGATTTGTTCAGACGTTGGGTCGGGTAGATTTAGGTTTGGGCTTGGGTATTGGGTTATGTAATTGGGCTGGTTTCAATTGGGTTGGGGTTAAGTTAAATTAGGATATAATTTAAATAGGAAAGGGATAATTGTTAAATACCTGATTAAATAGATAAATAATTAATAACAAAATAGCTAATATTTACATAAAATTAAATTAATGATAAATAGATGAAATTAAGGTAATTACTAGTGTTTAAAATATAAAATGACTAATTATTGAATTAAAATAGTGTAAAATGTATAACTAGGCTATAATTGCAAATTTATTGTAGTTATGTTCAAATAATGCCAAATTGGCTAATTTGTGAAATGATTAAATCCTAATAGGATTAAAAATGATATATTGAGCTGAGAAATATTTTGAAATTATCTGTAATACAATTTATGAATAATTATGGAATATAAAAATACTGAATAAATTAGAAAATAATTTAATAAAAATATGAAAAATTACGGAAAAATATCAGTTATTATAAAGAGTGATTTTGAAGGTATATATGCAAATATTAAAATAGTTTGAGGAAAAATTGGGCATCAACAATGATCTGCTGAAGACCTCACATTTACTTATCATAAGCATGATGCAAAGTCGAGTTCCTCTGACTCAACTCTTCCAAAGCCATGTCTTTTACCAACCGTCTTTCTAGATGTAGGTATCATCTTATTACGAATAAAATAGAAGTTAGGAATTTGAATTCTTATAACTAAGCTCTATCACACGATCTAGACACGGCTTGCAGACTCCCTAGGACAGAACCGCTCTGATACCACTTTTCTCACGCCGCGAACTTGGGGGGCGAAACCGGCACCCAGTGCCTCACATATCCTTGCGTACTAACTTGGAACTAAGGGACTCTGAACATATGATGTCATACTTTGGACATGGGCCACATTGCAAAACAACTGCGAATGCGGATTAAATGTCGATATAAAACTGGGCCGACAAGGCCGTCGTAATTATTACAACTGACAAACCAATCAAATATACATACTGCACTAACTGACATGATATATCTACAATCATCTACTGATGGATGTAATGTGATCGGAACAGCGCCCCGACCTACTCATAACATATATATATACAAGATGTACGTAAGGCTCTAGACCCGACAACTCCGAAAGGCATGGATCTAACCGATCAAGCTGAACTGGGGCATTACTTAATGAGGAGGCCTAACCATCTATATGTCTGAACCTGCACGCATGAAATGTAACGCCCCCAAAAAAGGGACGTCAGTACGAAATAATGTACTTAGTATGTAAGGCAATATACTAAAAGCTGAAAATGAACTTATAATATAATAATTGAAAGTATCTGAAAGTCAAAGATAATCTGAAGATATGCTTACCTGCTGATACTGACTCAACTCTCTCAATATAGTAAGTAAAATAGTTGCCCGCCCCTATAAGGCTCGGTATATATATATAAATACTCTACCGTCGTAGGCTCGCTCATAGGCGCTCGGCCATACTAGGCTCTGTATCTCGACCAATTGGGCTCGCTCCTAGGCGCTCGGCCACAGTAGGCTCTGTATATAACTTACCATCCGATCAGAGGTTTCCCAATACGGGTCTGCCCATCAATTATAACTCGATGGTAATGAAAATACTTTAATGTTGTATTTTATAAACTCTCTTCTCTCTTGAATGGAAGAAGGAAATACTCAATTGAATATGAAGTCCTGATAAGGAGAATATCGTAACTTACAAAACTAGAAAAATATACGTAAATTCTGGGATATGAATTTTTCTTTATGCTCCGTCATCAAACTCGTGTAATTACAAGACCATGCCAAAATTAAAGAAGATCTTAGCCTTAACATACCTGAGTCGATTCTCTTGAAAATCCTCTAACACACGTGTAACGACCCGCCCGGTCGCTCCGTGAGATTAGCCTCGCTTCCCCCATTTATGCTTTATCATATTTTGCTTAGCCCTCTATATGTTTTGTTGGGTCGGTTGGTTCGGTTTTGGAGCAGTCGTGGACAGAGACACTTAGTCTATTAAACTAGCTTAATAGTTGAAAAAGTTAAATGGGAGTTGACTTATTGGTGAACAACCTCGGAATGCGGATTTTATGACTCAGATAGCTTCGTTAGGTGATTTGAGACTTAGGAGTGTGTTCGGAATGAAGTTTTGATGTTCGGTGTAGAATTAGGCTTGAATTGGTGAAAGTTAGTTTTTGGCAATTTCCGGTCGGCAGTGGAAAATAGGCCATAGGAGTCGAAATGAAATTTCGGAAGTTGGAACAAGTTTGTAATGTCATTTTGGATATTTGTGCAAATTTTCAGGTCAATTGGATGTGTTTTGGTTGGTTTCGACATCATTGGCGAAATTTAAAAGTTTCAAAGTTCATATACTTGAATTTGATGTAATTATGGTGTTTTCGTATTGTTTTTGGTGTTTCGAAGGCTCGACTAAGTTTGAATGAGATTATGGGATGTGTTGGTATGTTTGGTTGGGGTCCCGAGGGGCTCGGGACTGATTTTGGATTGTTAGCGGAGGTTCGGACTTAGGAATTTGCAGCAAATAGCTGCTAGTGTTAATTTACTGGTGTGGCCGCACCTGCAGATGGGGAGCCGAAGGTGTGTGGTCGCAGGTGCAAAGGTCCTTGTGCAGGTGCGAAAAGAGTCCAGGCAGGAGGAATCCGCAGGTGCGAAGCATGGGCCGCACCTGCGAAGCCGCAGGTGCAGAAAAGGACTCGCATGTGCGAGAATTAGACTGTTAGTGGGTATTTTGCAGGTGCGAGGAATTGTCCGCAGGTGCGGAGTAACTGGTCAGAAAATATAAATAGGTGCCTCCGTGAAATTTTGGTCATTTTTTCCATTGTTGCATGCGGGTTGAGCTTGTTTGAGAGCAAATTGAAGGAGGAATTCGAAGGTCTTCATTGGAGGTAAGTTCCCGGATTGTAAAACTCGTTTCTATGTTATTTTATTATGGATTAGGCTTGAAATTTGAGGAATTAAAGTAGGAAAGTTGGGAAGAATGGGAGGAAAAATTTGGAAATTCTTTTGGTAATTTGAGTGGGAAATTGTGGTCCGATTGTGGTGTTTTTGGTATGTATAGAATCGTGGGAGGATGAGGATTCTAGTGATGTAAATTTTATAGAATTTCGAGACGTAGGCCCGAGGCTCGGATTTGACCGAATTTCGTGAATTGTGTTAAAATTTATATCTTTTGATTGAGTTTTGTTCCGTTAGCGTATATTGATGATGTTAATCTGATTTTGATTAGATTCGGCGCATTTGGATCCAATTCGAGGGGCAAGCGCATCGCAGAGTAGATTTTGGGCTGTTTTGAGGTAAGTAATGAATGTAACTCTATACCTGAGGGTGTGACACCCCGTGATTTGGTATTGTTTTGGTAAATGAGGTGACGCAGATGCTAGGTGACGAGCGTGGGGCAGTGCACTGATAGGGATTGTGACTTGGTCCGTTCCGTAGCCACTATTAAGCCATGTATTCGACTTGAAACCTTGTGATATCCTGCATTTTAGAAATTTATACTTGTTTATGGGTTGTGAGCCATGATTGGGGCCTTGTGCCGACCTGTTTAGACCCTCAGAGGTACTTTTACACTATTTTGTCACTATCCTGATAGAACAATTATGAACTCGGTCATGTTTCCTACTTGTTGTTATTTTCACTATTATCACACTGGTTTGAAAACTCCGAAAGTAATTTGGGCTGAGTCCCTTGAGTTGAGATGAATCGCCCAAGTGGCTTGTGAGGATGACTGAGTCAGGCCGAGAGCCGAGTATGTGAAGATAGTTATGGATCTGGCTGCACGCCGCAATAATATATATGTGTTAGGCTGATAGCCGAGTATGTGAGGATAGTTATGGGTCGGGTTGCACGCCGCAACAATATATATATGTTATATATTACATATGGGTCGGGATGCACGCCACAAAAATATAGATTTTATATATATATATATATATATATATATATATATATATATGAATCGGGATCGGGCTGCACGCCACAGCAATATATGTTATGTATGGATCGGGCTGCACGCCGCAGCAATATATGTTATGTATTGATCGGGTTGCATGCCGCATCAATATACATATTTGATCGGGCTTCACGCTATATTAGATATAGCGCTTGGGCTGAAGGAGCCCCTCTAGGAGTCTGTACACCCCAAGTGAGCGCAGTCGACTATTATATGGATCGGGCTGAACACCACAGCATATGTTATCGGGA
Source organism: Nicotiana knightiana (assembly GCA_005239525.1). Classification (NCBI taxonomy): domain Eukaryota; kingdom Viridiplantae; phylum Streptophyta; class Magnoliopsida; order Solanales; family Solanaceae; genus Nicotiana; species Nicotiana knightiana. The sequence goes on along the minus strand of ML387498.1, from coordinate 58,683 downwards.
TCGGGCTGCACGCCGCAACAGTATATATATATATATATATATATATATATGTGTGTGTGTGTGTGTGTGTGTGTGTGTGTGTGTAGTGGAGCGGGCTGCCCGCCGCAACAGTTGTGTGTATTCATGGTACTCGCTGAGTACGAGTGTTTAAGTGAGAGCATGAGATATTGATAATGGAGTCACGAGTTATTGAGAGGCTTGCCCGAGAGGCTTTATTGTGAGTGATACTGTGCCCGAGGGGCTTATATTTTATGAAACTACTATTTTTCACTCTTTCTTACACTGAGTCTCTGATGATAAATGTTGGATAAATGTTTTTGTACGAGACTTTAAATGGAAACTGAAGTTTTATGAAATACTCGGAAATGTAAATTCCTAACTTGATTTACTAATTTTCCACAATCACTTATTATATGGATTTACATGGTTTATAATTGCTTGTCACTAAACTCAATTTTTTAGTTACTTTGATTACTTACTGAGTTGGCGTACTCACGTTACTCCATGTACCTTTGTGTGCAGATCCAGGTACCGGACAATCCCACTAGCTGATTTTCGGACGAGCTTGGAGTTGTTCAAGGATTGAGGTAGCTACTCAGCATCCCCAGCTCACCTTCTTTCTTTTCCTCAGTTCATAGTTTTTACCTTTTGTACGCCAGGCTTTTGTTGTAGCAAGACACTATGTTGTACATTGTATTTTCAGTCTTAGATTCTCTTGACAGTTGACCCCAGGTTTTGGGGAAGTGTATAATTTGTTTCATCTCATTCTGCTATTTTAAAATCTTCTAAATTTGGGAAATTATGAAATTTAGTGATAGTCTGAAATGGTTGGCTAGCCTAGATCCATGATAGGCGCCATCACGACCGGATTAGGATTTGAGGTCGTGACAAGTTGGTATCAGACCCTAGGTTACATAGGACTCAACGGTCATGAGCAGGTTTAGTAGAGTCTTGTGGATCGGTACAAAGACGTCTGTACTTATCTTCCAGAGGCTACATAACCCTTAGGAACAATCTCATTTTTCTTGAATTCTGTCGTGCCATTTGATTGGTTCTGGAAATCTAAACTTTTGTTGTTTCATTCTCTCAAAGATGGTGAGGACTCGCGCCACCAATCATGGCGATCAGCCACCATCTAGACCAGCGACGGGTCGAGGCCGCGGTCGAGGCCGTGGTAGAGGTAGGGGCCAGACCTTGCTGCAGCTAGGGCAGTATCAGTTGATCCCCCTACTACTCAGGATCAGGTTCCTGCCGCAGATGCTCCAGCGGAACAGGCTCAGGCACCGACAATGCCTATTGTTATTCCGGATCTTCAGGAGACCCTGGCTCAGATCTTGACGGTGTGTACCACCCTTGTTCAGGCAGTTGCCACTACTTCTCAGGCCGTGGTAGGCAGTCACACTCCAGTTTCCCGGACACCTGAGCAAGTTACTCAAGGCCATCAGACACCGGGGGTGGTTCCAGCCCAGTCGGTTGCTCCAGTTCGGGACTTCGTGGTTCCGGCTATGCCAGAGGACGAGGACCGTAGACTGGAGAGTTTAGTAGACTACAGCCTTTGACATTCAGTGGTGCTGAGGGCGACGATGCCCAGGGTTTTCTGGATAAGTGTCAGAGGATGCTGCGTACTGCTGGGATTTTGGAGACCAGTGGGGTCCCATTGGCTACTTTTCAGTTTTCTGGTGATGCCTTCAGTTGGTGGGAGTCTTTTGAGAGTCGTAGGCCTGTTGGTTCAGCACCCCTTACCTGGCAGCAGTTCTCCACTATCTTTTTGGAGAAATATGTACCCCAGTCTCATAGGGAGGAGTAGCGCAGGCATTTTGAGCAGCTGCGTTAGGGGGAGCTATCAGTGACACAGTATGAGATGCGGTTTTCAGAGTTGGCTCGTCATGCTACCGAGTTGGTCCCTACTGACAGGGAAAGGATTAGGAGGTTCGTGGATGGCCTCACTTATCAGCTATGCCTTTTTATGACTCGGGAGAGAGTATCAGATGCTACCTTCGAGCAGGTTGTTGATATTGCTCACGACATTGAGTCGGTTCGCCGCCAGGAGTGGGTAGAGAGGGAGTCCAAGAGGCCTCGTGGATCAGGTGGTTGTAGTGGTGCTCTTTCCAGGGGGAAGTTTCAGCATGGTAGAGGTCGTTCATTCAGGCCTCCTTCGGTCAGGCCGCCCAACCCATAGTGGTGCATCTTCGGGGCATGGTCCCCACAGTTTTCAGCCAGACCATTCTTTATTCGGTGCCCTTCCAGCCCAGAGTGCAGCTCGAGCACCATCAGTTCAGGATTCTTCTATGCATGGTTCTCCTGTGACCGTTCTGGTGCCAGGGATTCTTTTTTCAGTCTCCATCTCCAGCTCCAGGGAGTTGTTATGAGTGTGGAGAGTTCGGGCATATGAGGAGGCAGTTTCCTCATCTTCTTGGAGGCCCATCTCAGCTGAGGAGCCAGGCTTCGACTTCAGCTCCAGTTATTTCACCACCCACCCAGGTAGTCAGGGGTGGTAGTCAGTCAGCTAGAGGCCGCCCTAGAAGGGTAGGTCGAGCATGTGGACGTCAGGCCCGTATATATGCCTTTCCAGCCAGGCCACATGTTATGGCCTCCAATACATCGCATGTATTATCTCAATCTGTTGCCGAGATGCTTTGGCCTTATTTGACCCTGGTTCTACATATTCCTATGTTTCTTCATATTTTTCCAATTTTCTAGATATGCCCAGTGAGTATTTAGTTACATCTGTTCATGTGTCGACTCCGGTGGGCGATACTACTGTTGTGAACCGTTTGTATCGGTCGTGTGTGATATCTATTGGGGGTTTGGAGACCCGAGTGGACCTATTGTTACTCAGCATTGTCGATTTTGATGTGATATTGGGCATCGATTGGTTATCTCTGTGTCATGGTGTTCTTGATTGTCACGCTAAGACCGTGACCTTAGCTATGCCCGATGTCCGCGGATTGAGTGGAGAGGTTCTTTTGATTGTGTGCCTAGTAGGGTGATTTCCTGCCTAAAGACTCAGCATATGGTTAAGAAGGGGTGTTTATCATATCTGGCTTTTGTGAGGGATGTCAGTGGTGAGACTCCCACTATTGATTCGGTTCCTGTGGTCCGTGACTTTCCGGACGTGTTTCCTGCAGACCTGCCAGGCATGGCACCTGATAGGGACATTGATTTTTGTATTGACCTAGTTCCAGGCACTCAGCCTATTTCTATTCCACCATATCGTATGGCACCAGCGGAGCTAAAAGAATTAAAGGAGCAATTTCAGGAACTCCTAGATAAGGGGTTCATTCATCCTAGTGTGTCACATTGGGGTGCACCGGTATTGTTTGTAAAGAAAAATGATGGTTCTTTGCGTATGTGTATTGATTATCGGCAGCTGAATAGAGTTACGGTAAAGAACCAGTATCCATTGCCTCGTATAGATGACTTCTTTGATCAGTTGCAGGGTGCCTGGGTATTTTCCAAGATTGACTTGCGTTCCGGCTATCACCAGTTGAAGATTTAAGGGCCATACATCCCGAAGAATGCTTTCAGGGCTAGATATAGTCATTATGAGTTTCTGGTTATGTCTTTCGGGCTAACTAATGCCACAACAGCCTTTATGCACTTGATGCACAGTGTATTCCGGCCTTATCTGGATTCTTTCATCATCGTGTTAATTGAAAATATCTTGGTGTATTCTCGATATCGGGAGGATCATGAGCAACATTTGAGAGTGGTGCTTCAGACCTTGAGAGAGAAGAGATTGTATGCAAAATTTTTGAAGTGTGAGTTTTGGCTAATTCAGTAGCATTCTTGGGGCACGTGGTGTCCAGTAAGGCTATTCAGGTTGATCCGAAGAAGGTAGAGGAGGTGCAGAGCTGGCCTAGACCGGCATCAGCTACCGATATTCGCAGTTTCCTTGGTTTTACAGGGTACTATCGCCGTTTCGTAGAGGGATTTTCATCTATTGCAGCACCTATGACCAGACTGACCCAGAAGGGTGCTCAGTTCAGGTGGACTGAGGAGAGCTTTCAGAAGCTCAAGTCAGCTTTGACTACAACTCCGATATTGATTTTGCTTACGGGTTCAAGTTCTTATACAGTTACTGTGATGCCTTGAGGGTTGGCCTTGGAGCGATTTTGATGCAGGATGGTAGGGTGATTGCCTACGCGTCCAAACAGTTGAAGGTACACGAGAAGAATTATCCAGTGCACGATCTTGAGCTAGCAGCTATTCTCTATGCCTTGAAGATTTGGCATCATTATTTATATGGAGTGCATTGTGAGATTTTCAATTATCATCGTAGTTTGCAGCATCTGCTTAAGCAGAAGGATCTGAATTTGCATCAGAGGAGGTGGTTGGAGCTTTTCAAGGATTATGACCTCACTATTTTATATCATCTGGGAAAGGCCAATGTAGTGGTCGATGCCGTGAATCGCAGGACGGAGAGTTTGGGGAGTCTAGCCCACCTTCTAGTAGTAGAGCGGCCATTAGCGCTTGATGTTCAGGCTTTAGCGGGTCATTTGGTGAGATTGGATCTATCAGCGCCTCCGCGGGTATTGGCTTGTGTAACCTCCACGTCTTTTCTTTATGATCAGATTAGAGCACGCCAGTATGATGATCCATATTTGCTCGTTCTTCAGGACAAGGTCTGTCGCGGTGATGTCAGGAATGTGGTTATTGGTGATGATGGGGTCATGAGGATGTAGGGCCGGATTTGCGTGCCCAGTGTGGATGGACTTCGAGATTTGATTCTAGTTGAGGCCCATTGTTCGCGGTATTCCATCCATCCGGGTGACGCAAAGATGTATCAGGATATGAGGTAGCATTATTGGTGGAGGCGGATGAAGAGAGATATCGTGAGTTATTTGCTCGGTGTTTCAACTGTCAGCAGGTCAAGTATGAGCACCAAAAACCAGGTGGATTGCTTCGGAGATTTGATATTCCGGAGTGGAAGTGGGAGCGAGTCACCATGGACTTCGTAGTTGGGCTCCCACGGACTTCAAGGAGGTTTGATGCTATATGGGTTATTGTGGATCGGCTGACTAAGTCCGCGTACTTCATTTCTGTTGGTACTACTTATTCTTCAGAGCGGTTAGCTGAGATTTATATTAGAGAGATTGTCTGATTGCATAGGTTTCCAGTTTCTATCATCTTTGATAGAGGTACTAAATTCACATCTCAGTTTTGGAGGGCCATGTAGAGGGAGTTAGGTACTCAGGTCGAGTTGAGCACAACATTTCATCCTCAGACCGACAGGCAGTCGGAGCATACTATTCAGATTTTGGAGGATATGTTGTGTGCCTGTGTCATTAATTTTGGGGGTTCATGGGACCAGTTTCTACCACTCGCGGAATTTTCTTATAATAATAGTTATCATTCGAGTATCCATATGGCTCCGTATGAGGCTTTATATGGTAGGAGGTGCAGATCTCCGGTGGGTTGGTTTGAGTCGGGCGAGGCTAGGCTATTGGGCACAGACTTAGTTCAGGATGAGTTGGGTAAGGAAAAGTTGATTCAGGAGCGGCTTCGCATGGCGCAATCTAGAAGAGTTATGCGGACCGGAAGGTCCAAGATGTGTCTTTCATAGTTGGGGAGAAGGTGCTGCTGAAGGTGTCACCCATGAAGGGTGTTGTGAGGTTTGGGAAGAGGGGAAAGCTGAGTCCCAGGTCCATTGGGCCATTTGAGTTGCTTCAGAGGATTGGGGATGTGGCTTATAGACTTGCCTTGCCTCCCAGCTTATCGAGTATTCATCCGGTGTTCCATGTTTCGATGCTCCGGAAGTATGTTGGTGACCCGTCTCATGTTTAAGACTTCAGCACGATTCAGCTCGAGGGTGATATGTCATATGAGGAAGAGCCAGTGGCTATTTTGGGTCGTCAGGTCAGGAAGCTGAGGTCTAAGGATATAGCTTTAGTGAAGGTTCAGTGGAGAGGGCAGCCGGTGGAAGATGCCACCTGGGAGACCGAGTGGGAGATGAAGAGCAGATATCTTCACTTCACTTATTTGAGACTCCAGGTATGTTTCTAGACACGTTCGAGCATTTGTTTAAGAGGGGGAGGAAGTAACGACCCGACCGGTCATTCCGTGAGATTAGCCTCGCATCCCCCATTTCTGCTTTATCATATGTTGCCTAGCCTGTATATGTTGTGTTGGGTCGGTTGGTTCGGGTTCAGAGTGGTCGTGGTGAGAAAAGAGACACTTAGTCTCTTAAACTAGCTTAATAGTTGAAAAAGTCAACTGTGAGTTGACTTATTGGTAAACGACCTCAGAATGTGGATTTTTATGGCTCGGGTAGCTTTGTTAGGTGATTTGGGACTTAGGAGTGTGTTCGAAATGAAGGCTTGATGTCCCAGGTAGAATTAGGATTGAATTGCTGAAAGTTAGTTTTTGGCGATTTTCGGTCGGTAGTGGAAAATAGGCCACAGAGGTCGGAATGAAATTTTGAAAGTTGGAATAGGTTCGTAATGTCATTTTGGATATGTGTGCAAATTTTCAGGTCAATCAGATGTGTTTTGGTTGGTTTCGGCATCATTGGCGAAATTTAGAAGTTTCAAAGTTTATAGGCTTGAATTTGATGTAAATATGGTGTTTTCGTGTTGTTTTTTATGTTTCGAAGGCTCGACAAAGTTCGAATGAGGTTATGGGATGTGTTGGTATGTTTGGTTGGGGTCCCGAGGGGCTCGGGACTGATTTCAGATGGTTAGCGGAGGTTTCGGACTTAGGAATTTGCAGCAAATAGCTGCTGGTCCTGGTGTGGCCATACCTGCGGATGGGGAGCCGCAGGTGCATGGCCGCACGTGCGAAGGTCCTTGTGCAGGTGCGAAAAGAGGCCAGGCAGGAGGAATCCGCAGGTGCGAAGCATGGGCCGCACCTGCGAAGCCGCAAGTGCAGAAAAGGACTCGCAGGTGCGAGAATTGGACTGTTAGTGGGATTTCGCAGGTGCGCACCTGGGACTGTAGGTGCGGGTCCGCAGGTGCGAGGAATTGTCCGCAGGTGCGTATCAGCTGGTCAGAAAATATAAATAGGTGCCTCCGCGAAAATTTTGTCATTTCTTCCATTGTTGCATACGGGTTGAGCTTGTTTGAGAGAAAATTGAATGGGGAATTCGAAAGGTCTTCAGTGGAGGTAAGTTCCTAGATTGTAAAAGTCATTTCTATGTTATTTTGTTATGGATTGGGCTTGAAATTTGAGTAACTAAAGTAGGAAAGTTGGGAAGAATGGGAGGAAAAATTTGGAAATTCTTTTGGTAATTTGAGGGGGAATTGTGGTCCAATTGTGGTGTTTTTGGTATGTATATAATCGTGAGAGGATGAGGATTCTAGTGATGTAGATTTTATAGAATTCCGAGACTTGGACCAGGGGCTCGGATTTGGACGAATTTCGGTAATTATTTTAAAATTTATATCTTTCGATTGGGTTTTGTTCCGTTAGCATATATTGATGATGTTAATATGATTTTTGTTAGATTCGGAGCAATTGGGAGCCAATTCGAGGGGCAAGCGCATCGCAGAGTAGCTTTTGGGCTGTTTTGAGGTAAGTAACAAATGTAACTCTAAACCTGAGGGAGTGACACCCTATGATTTGGTATTTTTTTGGTACATGAGGTGATGCACATGCTAGGTGACGAGTGTGGGGGCGTGCACCGATAGGGATTGCGACTTGGTCCGTCCCGTAGCGACTATTAAGCCGCGTATTCGATTTAAAACCTTATGATTTCCTGCATTTTAGAAATTTATACTTGCTTATGGGCTGTGAGCCATGATTGGGGCCTTGTGCCGACCTGTTTAGACCCTCAGAGGTAATTTTACACTATTCTGCCACTATCCTAATAGAACAATTGTGAACTCAGTCATGTTTCCTACTTGTTATTATTTTCATTGTTATCACACTGCTTTGAAAACTATGAAAAGTAATTTGGGCTGAGTCCCGTGAGTTGAGATGAATCGCCCAAGTGGCTTGTGAGGATGACTGAGTCAGGCCGAGAGCCGAGTATGTGAGGATAGTTATGGATCGGGCTGCATGCCGCAGCAATATATATGTGTTAGGCGGAGAGCCGAGTATGTGAGGATAGTTATGGATCGGGCTGCATGCCGCAGCAATATATATGTGTTAGGCGGAGAGCCGAGTATGTGAGGATAGTTATGGATCGGGCTGCATGCCGCAGCAATATATATGTGTTAGGCGGAGAGCCGAGTATGTGAGGATAGTTATGGATCGGGCTGCATGCCGCAGCAATATATATGTGTTAGGCGGAGAGCCGAGTATGTGAGGATAGTTATGGATCGGGCTGCATGCCGCAGCAATATATATGTGTTAGGCGGAGAGCCGAGTATGTGAGGATAGTTATGGATCGGGCTGCATGCCGCAGCAATATATATGTGTTAGGCGGAGAGCCGAGTATGTGAGGATAGTTATGGATCGGGCTGCATGCCGCAGCAATATATATGTGTTAGGCGGAGAGCCGAGTATGTGAGGATAGTTATGGATCGGGCTGCATGCCGCAGCAATATATATGTGTTAGGCGGAGAGCCGAGTATGTGAGGATAGTTATGGATCGGGCTGCATGCCGCAGCAATATATATGTGTTAGGCGGAGAGCCGAGTATGTGAGGATAGTTATGGATCGGGCTGCATGCCGCAGCAATATATATGTGTTAGGCGGAGAGCCGAGTATGTGAGGATAGTTATGGATCGGGCTGCATGCCGCAGCAATATATATGTGTTAGGCGGAGAGCCGAGTATGTGAGGATAGTTATGGATCGGGCTGCATGCCGCAGCAATATATATGTGTTAGGCGGAGAGCCGAGTATGTGAGGATAGTTATGGGTCGGGTTGCACGCCACATCAATATATATATATATATATATATATATATTATATTACATATGGGTCGGGTTGCACGCCGCAGCAATATATGTTATATATGGATCGGGCTGCATGCGCAGCAATATACATATTGGATCGGACTGCACGCTGCAGTCGATATAGCACTTGGGCTGAAGGAGCCCCTCCAGTATTCTGTACACCCCCAGTGAGCGCAGTCGACTATTATGTGGATTGGGCTACACGCCGTAGCATATGTTATCAGGATCGGGCTGCACGCCACAGCAGTATATATATATGTAGTGGAGCGGGCTGCCCTCCACAACAGTTATGTGTATTCATGGTACTCGCTGAGTACGATTGTTTAAGTAAGAGCATGAGATATTGATAATGGAGTCACGAGTGATTGAGAGGTTTGCCCGAGAGGCTTTATTGTGAGTGATACTGTGCCCGAGGGGCTTATATTTTATGAAACTACTATTTTTCACTCTTCCTTACACTTAGTCTCTGATGATAAATGTTGGATAAATGTTTTTATACGAGATTTTAAATGGAAACTGGAGTTTTATGAAATACTCGGAAATGTAAATTCCTGACTTGATTTACTTATTTTCCACAATCACTTATTATATGGATTTACATGGTTTATAATTGCTCGTCACTACACTCAAGTTTTTAGTTACTTTGATTACTTACTAAGTTGGCGTACTCACATTACTCCCCGCACCTCTGTGTGCATATCCAGGTACCAGACCATCTCACTAGCTGATTTCTGGACGAGCTTGGAATTGTTCGAGGATCGAGGTAGCTGCTCAGCATCCCCAACTCACCTCCTTTCTTTTCCTCAGTTCATAGTTTTTGCCTTTTGTACTCCAGGATTTTGTTGTAGCAAGCCACTATGTTGTACATTGTATTTTCAGTCTTAGATGCTCATGACAGTTGACTCCAGGTTTTGGGGAAGTGTATAATTTATTTCATCTCATTATTCTATTTTAAAATCTGCTAATTTGAGAAATTATGAAATTTAGTGATAGTCTGAAATGGTTGGCTAGCCTAGTTCCATGATAGGTGCCATTACAGCCAGACAGTTCCATGGTTGGAAGGTCTTAATGGAAAGAACAATACTTTCATTTCTTTCAAAGTCTAAGAAACCAAAATGAATAAAATGGTCACAACACCTTTTAAGTGTTTGAATGATGTGGCTCACGTTAGTTGCCACCTTGCAATTTAATTCATGAGTCATTTACTTTGAATATGGGGCCCAAGGGGAGGAGCCCAGGTTCCGCAGATGCGGCTCCACTTCCGCAGAAGTGCTCCCCAGACCGCAGATGCAGCCGAAGCTAGCCCGACCCAATTTCACAGAAGTGGACCCTCCCTCGCAGAAGTGAAACCGCAGATACGGTCCCCTAAACGCATGTGCGAAAAGCGCTGAAGGCAGTGCCTTCATTTAATACGGGAAATGTGTCATTTTTGACACATTTCATTCATTTCTTAGGCGATTTGGGAGCTTCCAAAGAGGGGATTTCGGCCAAGCATTGTGATGTAAGTTATTTCTACATAATGTTAGTTTCATATATAGACTAGGGGTAGATTAACACATAAAGATTAGTAAAAAATATGGGTTTAGAGTAAAACCTAGGGTTTTGATAAAAATAGGATTTAACCAAGAAATAATCTAGTAAAAAAAATCATATATTATCGATCCTTAGGTTATGAGAAACAACTTTCCTTATTCAAAATCTGAGCACGTGGGCCCGAGGGTGAATTTTAGGAACCTTGACTTTGGGGTTGGATAATCACTTTAATAGCTAGAATAATGAACTTGTAAGCCTATAATGATTGGTTTTTATGCTATTTGAATAGTTTCGGATTGTGCGGCTCCGGTTTGAGAGTTTGAGGGTATTCTTGAGTTGGACGTAGGCTTGAAATGAGGTAAGTCTCCCTTCTAATCTTGTAAGAAAGAATTATCCCCATAGGTGAAGTAATTAACTTTGTGCTACAATTGTGGTGGGGCTACGTACGCACGAGGTGACGAGCGTCCGTATGTGGCGACTAATCTTGTTATGTCTAGGTAGCTTAGGTTTACACCATGCTTTGTGGATACTGCTTGTTTCTTTCATGCATTAATTGTATTGGTTGGAATTTATTTCAAGATCTAAAGAATGTGAAAGCTTCGAATAAATTATTATTTTAAAAGAAATTGAGGAAAATATATTATGTTTATGTGTGACCGTTTCGCAATTATATTCCATGAGTGGTGTGTTTTCTTCCAATACTCTCAGGGGAGCGGGTTATTTACCTCGGCATGTTAATAGATGCATATATGGTTTGCGTCGTTCAACCCTTTGGCAGTGCACATTTATTATTTGTTGGATCGGGCCGTATGTCATCGGCATTATATGCACATGCTATCTGCTTTGCACTTACCCGTGATTTTTAGACTGTTTAAATGTCATGGGATATAAATTTTCAACCGGAATGATAGAAATTGAAACAGGAATGACATTGTGGAAAGACTTGGCATTCTTGTCATTATTTGCCATTATTCTTGATATTCATACTTAGCCTTATATTAAAATAAATTGTTTGGCCTTAGTAAGTGTCAAGTCGACCCCTCGTCACTACTTCTTCGAGATTAGACTAGATACTTACTGGGTACATGATGTTTATGTACTCATGCTACGCTTCTGTACTTAATTGTACAGGTTCTGATGCAGGTGCATCTGGTTACCAGTCTGGAGCGCGTTCCGAATATAGAGGCAGAGATTCCACGGTGAGCTGCTTATCCTGATGTCGTTCAGCAGCGCATTGGAGTCTTTTCTTTTGCTTGTTCTGTCTATTCTATTTCAGACAGTAGAGTAGATGTATTCTTCAGTTTATTCTACTACATTACCATATACTTGTGACACTAGTTCGTGGCACACATTGGTATACTATTCTTTTGGGGATGTAATTATTTAAATTTGACTTCCTTTGATCCTTGAAATCTAATTTGCCTTGTCATTTGCTATTTTCAAATGCTTAGTGATTTAAGTTAAGATGTTGTTGGATAGGTTTTTAATAAAATAAATGGGACTCACTAGATGAATTGTGTTGGCTTGACTAATATCTGTGTTGGGTGACATCGCAATCTAGAGTAGAATTTGGGTCGTGACAGATTTGGCGGTACCCACCATAGCAATCCACGAACGATTGTATCTCATGATTTGCCCAATTATCTACAAGAATATGGATGTTTGCTAAAGTAAAATTATCCTTTGGACTTGCCTTGTTCAGGTCCCTGTAGTCAACACAGACTCTGGTCTTTCCATCCTTCTTTGGCACATGCACAACATTTTCCACCCAGGTGGTGTATGGACAGCTCTGACCATATTGGCTCTTAGTTGCTTCATTATTTCCTCTTTTATTTTGTCACTCATGTTTGTTTTAAATTTTTGTTGCTTTTGTTGGACTGGTAGAAAATCAGGATATGTGGGAAGCTTATGACCACTAGATCAGCACTTAGACCCGGCATATCATCGTAAGACCAAGCAAACACATCTTTGTATTCAAATACAATTTGAATCAAGGCATCTCTGGTTTTTTTTAAGAGTGAATTCTTATCTTTGTTTCACTAACTTCTTCATGATTTTCGATATTAATCGGTTAGTTTCATTGAGGTTGGGCTTAGGCTTGTTTTCTTGTTCCAATTCTCTTTTTATTTCCTCATCAGCCTCATCTAATCATACTCAACCTCTTGATGCATTATTTCGAAATAGGAAACTTTTTAAGATCTTGCCATGAATTCTGCATGCATGTCATGTTATTAAAGCCAGCATTAACAAAACGGAAATGGAAACAAAATGACAGGAATTAGAAAAAGGAAAAGATACAAAACTTAATACGAAATTGAACTGCATTTCATTGAATTTGAAAGGATAAAAGGGTTAACATCAAAACAAAACAATCATACTGAGATGTTTGGATTAAAACCCTGAAAGTAAACCAAATACAAAAAAGAAGCTGCAAAAGCAAACTACCAAGACTCCTTCCTTGTGCGGAGAAGAGTTTCTTCCCAATTGTTGAGCATGGCGTCTGGCCCAATTAGTTTCATATCAGCACGACTAGTGCCTTCACCATCCTGGATCATATTTACTTCAGAAAACATCTTGCTGAGGCCATGGAAAATTTCACCAATGTTTTCCTGCGCCGAGGAATTATAACCTTCTTGGAGTGGTGGCTTGACAAAAGTGTAGAAAATGTAAGGGATAGGTTGCTCCAAGACCCACCCATACTTTTTGCGCTGCTTGGCTTTGTCTTTATCTGCTTGTGTTGTCCAGAAGCCTAAGCCAAAAGTACCTTTGTTACTAAAGGGAGAGATGGGTTCTGAAATTCCTTGCAATTATGCCCCCGAGCCTTTTCCTGGCTCATAACCTTGTCTCAACATAAGTGAAACCACCATTATAGATATGGCAGAAGGACGAGGATGAAGAATGTGCTTTACTTCCTCAAATGGTCCACAAAAACCACTTCGAAATCCTAATAGATAATGGACTTGCACCCTTCCTTGGCCTCAATACATGAGATTAACAGATCTTTATAAATGGATGACTCATCTTCTGCGTGGACAATAATTTCTTGTATGTTATGGTCGAACTTGAGCATCTGATGCAAGGTGGATGGCACATGTTACATCCCGTACCTTAGCATTAGGATGTGCCGTAGTAAATCCACATGAGTTCAAAGGGATTATGTCTATTCGAAGGTTATAAAGTGTTTAAGACATTATTATTATTATTATTATTATTATTATTATTATTATTATGAGACCCTGTAAGTTTACAACCTTGATACTTTAAGATATTATGTTAGTGTGGTATTTTCTTTTAAGTGGAGTCTTTTAGTAAAAGTTTTATAAGTATAATTTTGGATAGTTACCATTATTACAATTTCGGATATGATAAATTATACACATAATATGAGAAAGTTTATGAGATTTTCTTTATTGTAAAGATAGAAATTATTTTCTCCCAAGAAAAGAAGGTTATTTTTTTATCATTTTAAGAATTAAGCATACGAATATTTGTCCTCTTTATATGAGATTAGAAAAATTAAAAGTTGAGAAAATATATGTATTTTTACATGAATGTTGTAATGAAATAATAGTGTGTGTATTTATTTTATATGGTACCACATGACCATGATAGTGGGGTACATAAAGTATGTTAAAAGTGAATATTATTTAAAGTAATTTGGGATAATTCTTAATTATGTGGATAATTGGGTAATTAATGATTCTTAGTGGAAGATATGGTACCACATTTTGGGGGTGGGATAAGCTTGCCCACCCCAAAATGTGGCAGCCCCTTTTAATGTAACATAACTCTTAAGTCATTGTAGAGTAAGGTGGAATTTAGAGAATAGTTTGGTAGGGGACAACTCACTATGATACAATCACCCTATAGTTAATTAAGGTAAATGCTTAGCTAACACATGGAAATCTTATTCCTAAGGGGAAAGATTCAGCAACGCTAATGCTGCAATAGCAACCAAATTGATTCAATGATTTCATACAAAGTGAACTAATGTTATCACAACGTGAAATTTCGATTCTAAAGAAGTACGGTGTAATATTTCTCAAGAATATCATATGGGTTTTTTCCCTACTTCAATCTCGCCATTATGTGTTTCGTCGCGATTGGCGTGTGTTAGAGAGATTGTCAAGAGAATCGGCTCAGGTATGTTAAGGCTAATCTTTCCTTTTTTTGCCATGATCCAAAAACGATACGTAAATGTAATGATATTCCATAAGTGGTTCTACTCTTAGCAGTTAAGGATTTCTATGTTATTCATTCCCGTAATGATAATAATTGACTGACAGAGCAATTGTTAGGAACACTATTTTGAATTTTTGTGAGAGGACTAAAAGATACTGTATTTGAAACAATTCTATATGAAATAAAGGAAGTATTTATTTTAAAATAGATTATATGATTAAATTGTTTCCCCATCGGCTATACCATCTTATAACCACCGTTAAAACATTTGTTTAAGTCAGAATTGAGAAAGAAGGAAAAAGTCATCATCTGAATATCCTGGTATCTACTAGCTCTCATATGGCCAACTGGATAGGTTTAAATTGTCTACTCCTAGGGTATCTATAAATTTGCCATTTCATGTTAGTGGATTAAAGGATTCAGGCTTTACAACCACTAAGTATAACCTGGAATGAGCTAGTGATATAATATCTATTAAATTGGAAAAGCTTACAGATCTTTCACACCTCAAATTGGATTTAGTACTAAGCTACATCTTGTAAATTGAAATGTACTGTATATGTTTTCATCGAGTTATGAATAATGTATTCTTATTTTGTATGTCGGATCTAGTATGGACCAAGCTTTTGGATTATACTCTTTAATTGGATTTAGTTCTAAGCCACATCTTGTAATAAAGGACACAGTGTTTCTTTTAGATTCTTTTGGTAAATGTATGTCCACTTTGTAAACTTAGTGTGAGTAATGAAGGTAAAATACTCTCTATGCAACTGTTGTGCCTATACGATAGGAATGAAGGTAGTAAATATGAATTATATTCACTAATTTAATGTAATTACTTTAAAAGCATGTCTAAGTTATGTATCATTATTTACCACCGGTTGGGAAGTTATATATCATTATTTACCACCGGTTGGGCAGTTATGTATCATTATTTACCACAGATTAGCAAGTAATGTATACATATTTACCACCGAGCTACGGGCGATCGGGCAGTCATACATTTACCACTGTGCTACGGCCGATCGGGCAGTTACCACTGATCAGTTGTCAATCATGCATCATATGATATGGATAATAGTCTCAAAGAGAAGCATTATATATAAATATAATAAGTATGCATATATTGTGGCACTTCAGAGATTCAGGTTGATTCTTATATGTCTTTAAAGTAATGTGAACTTATTATTATGTTTCAGTTCTGCCTTACATACTTAGTACATTATTCGTACTAACGTCCTTTTATTGGGGACAGTGCATTCATGCCTGCAGGTATAGATAATCAGTTTGACGATCCCTCATAGTAGACGAGATTGGAATTCAGCAAAGGATCAGTAAGACTCCACCTCATTCAGAGTGCAGCCAAGTCTATAAGTCATCGTGTTAGAGTATTGCTACAGACTTATGGGTAGGTCGGTACCCTGTCCCATTTGATGTCAAATAATCTTAGAGGCTTTGTAGATAGAGGTTCATTTTGTACAGTATGTCAGAAGCCTTGACGACCCATATGTATTCATGTATTAAGAAAAATGATTTAGTAATACAGTATTTTTTTCCCACTTACACTTGTACATTATGAGTTGTAGCTATGTTAGCCCATGATAGTTACAAAAGGGATGATTTCAGCCAACTCGACCTATGTATGTTCTAGTTTTGGTCGAATGATCATGAGTTACAGAGTGATTCACTCGGACCAGCATGGCACTGGGTGCCAGCCACGCCTCCCTAGGTTTGGGGCGTGACAGCACAGCTCGAGCCGAATGGATCCATGGCCTTCAAAGAAGAAAGTTATAAGATGTTTCCATGTCCACTACTTGAAAGATAGTTTCAAAATCAACTGGCCCAATTGTCATGGTGACGCTAATCTCCCTAATGGTGTCTCTTGATGAGCTATCAAAAGCCCGGACGCGGACATTACTAGGTCAGATTCTATATGTATTGATCTTCATGCTTTGCAAGGTGGAGAGAGGACATACATATAGACTAAAGCCTCCTTCAACCATGACTCACTTTACATAGTGCCCCTCATATTTGTCTAATCAGGTGCAAAGCTCTATTGTTACCGGCTCCCTCCTCTAGGAGTTCATTATCAGTAAAGGAGATTCTTTTCACCTCAAAAAATATGTTGGCCATCTTCTGTAAATGATTTACATTGGTCTTGTTTGAGACATGTGCCTTGTTCAGGATCTTGATTAGTACACGGGCATGCTCTTTTGAATGTATGAGCGGAGATAGTAGAGAGATTTGGGAAGGAGTATTTCTAAGCTGGTCAATGATTGAGTAATCCTAAACTTTCATATTTTTCAAAAACTCTTCTGCCTCTTCTACAGTGACTGGTTTCTTTATTGGCAATTGGCCTTCTCTGATTTGCTTGGCCTTCCTCAACTCTTCTAGAAAGTAACACCTCCCCAAGCGAGTCAAACCTCCTGTTTCCCCCACTTTTTCTATGATTTCCTTGCCTTTGTTAGATTGCTACAGGTTTTTTGTAGTTCCAAGGAATGGTTTTCGTGTTTGTCACACGGGGTTGTATGGCAGTCTTGATGCTCTTTTATACCCTTTGTACCGCTCTAATTGTGCCTTGTGATGGGGTGACCTCCAAGGACATACAACTTTGGGCTTAGAAAATTGGAGAGAACATCCAACCTCGAGATTTTTGGAACAAATAAAGTTGCCTTCTCTGAGCTCTAGGCGCCTTTCACAATCAATGGCACATCTCACCTTGGACTTACTTCCACACTAGTTCCTTCTTGAATCGTTCCCACTGTCATCTTTTCTCGACCAACCCACTTGTATTCTTGATCTCGGCCAATCATTCCCACAAAATGAACATCATTGTATGATGGCTATGGGTTGTTGGTCACATTAGGAGGGTCCTCGCCATTTGTCACTATAATCATTTTTCAGCAATGAGTCTTTCCATGGTTCTTTTCAGAGTCTGACAGTCATCAGTGCTATGGCCCGGGGCACCTAAATGATATTCACATCTAGAATTTTCTTGAAATCCATGTGAAGTGGGATGCATATGGTAGGGAGTGATGGATCTAATCACGCCCATTTGCTTCAACTTCTAGTACATACTAGAGTATGATTGAGCCAATGGAGTGAATTTTTCCATCGGCTTCTACTCTCGACAATAATCCTTCCTAAGACGAGCATTGTAGGGTGCTCAAAAATTTTATTGTTGTGGTCGAGGGATCCTTCAAGCTAGTGCCCGTACATATTGATTGGGAGGCTGAGCATAGGATTGAGCATTAAACATTATATAATGTGGTGGACCTACAGAGTATTGAGGAATTGGCGGTGATAATAATATTGAGGGTAGCTGGATTGCCCCTGCCGAACTTGCACATAAGGGTGTGATGCCCCTCTTGAGCTTCCCCTGATCCCGAAGTCATCATTGACCCTTCATCTCTCTTCTTTCTATTGCCAAACTTCCCGACCCATTTTGGATCGCCTGAGTGGTGGCTTTGAGAGCAGCTTGACTTACAATTCTTCCAGTCTTGAGGCCATTTTCTACCATGTCCCCTATCTTGATTGCTTCTGCAAAAGGTCTGCTCATTGCGGACATCATGTTTTGGAAATAATCAGGCTATTGATCCTCTAGAAAAACAACAATCAACTCATGGTTATCCATAGGTAGCTTAACTTTAGTTGTTTACTCCCTCCACTTGATGGCATACTCCCTAAAGCTTTTGGTCGGCTTTTTCTTCATATTGGACAGGGAATTACGATTCGACACAATATTAATATTGTACATAAATTGTTTGACGAATGCCTGGGCCATGTCATCCCAAACATGGAAGTGAGATATATCTTGGTCAATGAACCATTTAGAGGCTACTCCCACCAGACTATCCCCAAAATAAGCCATCAGCAATTCTTCTTTTCCTCCTGCACCCCTCAATTGGTTGCAGTACCTTTCCAAGTGGGCAATAGGGTCACCATGTCCATCATATGTGTCAAATTTTGGGGTCTTGAACCCTGGTGGAAAATGGATGTGTGGGAACATGCATAGATCATGCATGAAACACTTTTGTGGCCACCTAGTCCTTGTATGTTATTTATGTTTTGTTCAAGACTTTTCATTTTCTTGGCCATCTCATACGGCTCACCCGTCTTGGTAGGCTTTTCATTGTCCACTAGTGACTCTTAATGAGGAGTCTGATTGTATGGAGCCGAGACCCTCAAAACCATATTTGGATAGTAGTATTGTCCATCATAAGCATGATATGGTGGCTCATTATTTGGTCTCGTCACAGGAGGTGATGATGGGATTGTATATACCGGCGTGCCAGACACGCAAAGAGGGGTGTTCCTGACCGGTGCGGCTGGAGGTCATAGAATAGAGGTACCAGGGGCGACATGGAAGCTGTAGGTTGGAACATACCATAGTGGTAGGATGTGATCACTTGTTGCATGAAGCGGTGGTTAAGTATCCAAGGGGTACGGTGGAAGTTCCTTCTGAGGGAACCTGAGGCGGAGGCTGACTGGAGACCCAAGTCTGATACACATCAGAGAGTTGTTATTTCAATCTTCTTACTTCCTCCGACTCTTGCTCAACTGGCTAACCCTAGGGCTCGTCACTGACCAGCTCGATCTCATCATTGTTAGACATTTCTATCTTTCCCTTAGATCTTGTGAAGTAATGATGTGTTTCAAGTTTCACCAAAAACCAACCACCTTAAGCTTACTATATAAGAGACAAAAAATGTGTTAGGGCTAAGCATTTTACATATATGAATCACACGTAAATATGCTATGCTCCAAAAATTATCACCATCTCTAACATGCTTTTGGAAGGTTTCATATTTCATTCCGTCTTATAAGGCTGCTACTTATTGACGCTCTTATTTTTTTTGTTCTCTCTCTCTTTCTCTTTTTTTCGATTTTATTTTCACTCAGCCCATTTTGATCCCTCATTTTAGAGTCATTGAAAAATATTTTGATCCAACCTTTTGGGAGTTGCCTACGTATCATGTCGCCTTCTTTGATTTTCAACTTTTATTTTTTAATACAAGATCCAAATACAAGAATTAAATAAAGACGAACATCTAAACAAGATCACACTCGACTCAAACAGACTTTTTAAGATAAAAATCAAAACAACATGACTCAACATACCAAAAGACTCTTACAAACTCAATTACAACAAATGAACAATCAAAATGGACTGCTAAGTAAAAGGAGACTCTGTTTTTGCGGTTTAGTCAAGGCAGTTATTCCTGCGGCTAACCCCCAATATATCCTCTTTAAGTCTGCAGATATGTGACAGGCGACGTTCAATGATACTTCTGCAAACCGCTCAGGCGTCATTCCTTCGAAACTCCTGCATACTCGGGAGGTGTATGTGGATACCTCGAGGATCTTTCCCTTAATTTGTTCTTGAGCCAAATGAAACTCTTGATTTCACAGACCATGGGTCTCAGCTAGATCCAGTGCATCATGCTCGCGCTCCAAGGTCGTATCTCTCTGGCGCCGAATTTCTAGTGACTCTCTCTCCAGCCGATTGGTCATACTTTGGTAGTGATGTCTTTCTATTTCGAACTCCACGATCTGGCACTCCTTGCTTGACTCAATTCCCCTATTTGCTCCCTCTGACCTTGGATTAATGGACTAAAACCTCTACGCTCATAATCATGGACCACCTTGAACATGGCTTCTCTTTCTTCTTGTTGTTGAGCGATAGTGATCACTTTTTTATGTCTAATTTGATCTTTGAGTGCTCGCCTCTCTTGTGCCCACTGAGCCTTTTCCCGCTCGAAATCAGCCTATTGTATGTCCATGGGTGTCTCCCGAATGCCTGTATCTTCTTGTAAAATGTCAATATGTGATTGGTACTCTTGTGCCACTTCCTTTCCAGTTTCTCTAAATTTGGCCTTGATCTCCTCCTCCCAATCAAATGCATTCCATATAGATCTTTCTGGCCTTTTCTCCGGGATAGCCTGGTTGTGAAACTACTGAAGGTATGCGAGGCTTACCTCCCCATGTTCACGACCAGCTACCATCTCGTCCAAGTTGGAAAATTGACCACCGAACCAAACCTTTTGTGCATATGATTCCCTTGGAAGTTCCTCTCCCTTGAATTCCCACACAAACGGACGCATGTCCTCAATCGGGGGCCTCTTTCGCTCTCTTCCTAGTTGGCGCATGACACGTAGGGGTGCGTAGGGTTGGAAACATCTGAAACTCATGAGTATAAAGAAAGAACGATACATCGACATATGCATGACCCTAGTAGAAGGGAACCAATAATAGTTCTAAGTGATTCTAGCAGCACTCAATGAACCAAGTAATATCCGCCAGACCCTCACCCCCTCTAGAAGATTACAACTCGCGGCCCTGTCTGTGTGACATCCAATGTAATTCAGTCAATTATCATTGAAATTTACTGCTATTGGATGATGATAAAGGTGCTCTATTAACCACATCTGTAGCAGAATGTTGCATCCCTCAAAGTAATCTTTACCCTCTTGGCAACGGGTCAAAGCCCAAAAAATATCTCCCGGAATCATCGGAAGAATGGTATGACCCTCGTTACTTTGCAAATACGAAACTACTGCAGCCAATCGAATTCTGATGCGCCCACCACGCTCTGGAAAGACCATGGTTGTCACGACCCAAAAATCTATTAAGGTCGTGATGGCGCCGGACACCATCGTCGGGCAAGCCAATCATTAACTAGTTGAAATAAATTCCTGTTTTAACATTTTTGAAATCATTACCTTTAACTTATTACGTAATAACTAAACAAAAATCCGTTAAGCAAATACAATGGTTTAAATATTCCATTTTAGAAAATATATATCCCAAAAACATACCAGAATCCGGTGTCACAAGTGCATGAGCAACTTCTAAGAATTTATATAATCATTACAAAGCTTGTCCGAGATACAAATTGGACAATGAAATTTAAAACAGAATGACTACAATATGAGGGAGACTCTGTCAGCTGCGGATCGCCTCTGGATGATGCAGCTCTCCTAAGTCTCCAAACCAGCCACATCGCTGTGAAAGTACCCGTGCAATAAAAATGCACAGCAAGTGTAGCATGAGTACAAAAACAACGTGTACTCAGTAAGTCGCCCGCCTAACCTCAGAGAGGTAGTGACGAAAGGTTGGATTAGACACTCACTAAGGTCCAACAAATTAATTTAACACAATATGATATCAGTATAGGCATACGAGGATGATAAAATAGAAAGCATTACGGATAACTGTAATTCAAATAAATACTGAAAGTAAACAAACAGGTACTACTTCCTCATTTTCCCCCAAATACCTTAAATAAATAATTACTTTTTTATTTTCCCCCAAATATCTTGTCACTTCAAAATTCATGAAAAACATTTAAAAATTTAGCATGTTCATACGGGATAAGGACAACCCGTATGAGCTATCATAATAATCATCTCTGTGCACTGTCGAGGGTCGAACGGCCCGAACCATAAGTGCACCTTTGCCATAATATAATCATATCTATGCACTGCCGAAAGTCGAATGGCCCGAACCATAAGTGCATCTTTCAATCCTCTGCGGCGTACGGGCCACTCCCATGAGAGTGGGGGAAATAGCACTCCGCTCGCTGAATGTAAATTGCGAAGCGGTCACATGCATTCATGCACAATCAACAGTCCACCCCGACTACGTCGGAAAAATAAATATTCAAGTAAATGACAAATTTCTCTTTAAAAATCACCAAATAGTATTTAAATCCTTTTTTCGAAATTCATTTGCCAAGTTTTATAATATTCAATAATATAACCTTATTCGGAATACAACTATCCACGGAGGAGTCAATTCTCTTTTAAATGATTAAGAAGATACACTCTAGCCTTCGTAGGAAATAAGTTACAAATTCAATACCATTGTTAGTCTAATATCATTGGCAGGATATGTACAACACGTAAGGCATGCTAGTGGGTCCTAGACTAATCGGACATGGCATAATAGCAGCTACGCACGGACTCTCGTCATCTCGTACGCACGTAGCCACCGCAGATACTAGCACATACTTAATTAGTTCACCTAGGGGGGAAATTCCCCCTCACAAAGTTAGGAAGGAGACTTACCTCACTCCGAAATTTCATAACCGGCTTCCAAGCCCTTCCGACGACTCCAATTGATGCACAATGCCCCAAAACTATACAAATAACGGGCAAACCAATAAAAATTCACTCTAATACTTGTAACAATTCCAATTATATAAGTTCCAAACTCCGCTCGAAAAGTTGACCAAAATGCCCTCNGTTAGAAAGGAGACTTACCTCGCTCCGAAATTCCATAACCGGCTTCCAAGCCCTTCCGACGACTCCAATTGATGCACAACGCCCCAAAACTATTCAAATAACGGGCAAACCAATAAAAATTCACTCTAATACTTGTAACAATTCAAATTATATAAGTTCCCAACTCCGCTCGAAAAGTTGACCAAAATGCCCTCGGGCCCACGTGCCCGGATTTCGAAATTTCTCGAAGATAAGTTCTACCCATACCTTTAATAACTCAATAATACAATTTACTCTAACTTTCATGCTCAAATTCATGGTAAAAGTCCAAAATTCCAAATTCTAGGTCTTCCCCAAAAATCCCAAATTTATACTAATTTTCCATGTCTAAATCCATGTAAGATCACATATTTAACTCAAAAATAGGAAGAAATCACTTACCTAGTGTTGCTTGGTGAAAATCCCTCCTTGAGCTTTCCAAAATCGTCCAAACCAAATGAAAGAAATGGGCCAAAACTCGTGTTTAAAACAATCTGGCCAGGCTTCATCAAGTTGTACCTTGCGCTGTGCAGGTTGTACATCCTATTATAATTTCTCTTGTTGTACACCTTATGTTAAAACGCCCATAACTTGTTGTAGAAATATCCAAATGACAAACGGTTTGAAGATTTAGAAACTAGACTCGAATATCTTTAATTATATAGGTTTTAAACCATATAATAATTTATATATTCCTAGATATGAGCTTCTAAAGTCGGCTCCATGCATCAGAAAATTCTTTCAAAACTGCTCCGCTAGCCATCTTCAATGGATCATAACTTTCTGATAAAATGTCCAAATCATGAATGATTTAACTTTATGGAAACTAGAATGCAAGGGATATAACTTTTATATTTTGTAAATTTTCAGGTTCCGTATAGATGTTTATATATACGCCTCCAAATTTAGCTATTTGATGCATCAGTTGCTCTCCAAAACAGATTTGCAACAGAAATTTCAGGAGCTATTTTGGCCCGAAATCTATTCCGTTAACCTTCTGAAATCCGCCTGAGGCCCACGGGACCTTAACCAATTATACCAACATGTCCCAAAACATGATACAAACTCGCTCGAGGCCTCAAATCACATCACAGCGTCGAAATCATGAATCGCACTCCAATTCAAGCTTTATGAACTTTGAAATTTCAAACATCTATATCCAATGCTGAAACCTATCAAATCACGTCCGATTGACCCTAAATTTTGCACACAAGTCATATTCGACCTTACGGACCTGCTCAAACTTTTGGAATTAGAATCCGACTCTGATATCAAAAAGTCAAACTCTCAGTCAAACTTCTCAAAAACCTTCAAATTTCTATCTTTAGCCAAATGACTTCAAAATGACCTACGGACCTCCGAATTCACTTCTGATCGTGCTCCCAACTCCAGAATTACCATATGAGCTATTCTCAAATTCGTAATCCCAAACGGACATCAATTACCCTGAAATGCACTTCAACCCAGACTTATGAAATTCCTTCTAAAAAGCTAACTTCCACAATATACGCCGAAACGCTCCCGGGTTATCCAAAACCCGTTCCGGACATACGCCCTAGTCCGAAATCATCATACGAACCTGCTGGAACCTTCAAATCCTGTTTTCGAGTTCGGTTACTCCAAATTCCAGTCTTAGTCAATTCTTCCAACTTAAGGCTTCTGAAATGAGAATTTTCTTTCCAATTTGACTCCGAACTTCCCGAAATTCAATTCCGACCACACCTATAAGTCATAATACTTGAAACAAAGTTGCTCATGACTTCAAACCGTTGAATGACGTGCTAGAGCTCAAGACAACCGGTCGGGTCGTTAGGTTCTCTCCCACTTAAACATACGTTCGTCCTCGAACGTGCCAAGAACTGCTCTGGAGTTATCTAAAATCGCTGTTTAACACCTCGTGCACCTGCCCGTGCTGCCACAACCTAATTGAGCACATTATCTTGATCAAATCTAAATATATCCTCTTTTACCCATACAATAAGCTCAGAACCCAGTTCCAACACCTGAAATTCACTGCCAGGCATATTTCCAATATATAAACACCGTATCAACTACCACATGAGGTACCAAAACATGACCACATACCTTTGTTGAATTAGTACCATGCACCGCATAATTCATCATCTAACCACAATGACACCCCCTAAACCTTAATAGCCAATATTCCACGAATCTGATGCTCCCAATGCACGTTATATATATATATATATATATATATATATATATATATATATATATATATATATATATATATATATATATATATATATATACATGCATTCTGCTATAATGTTAGCGATACCACCACAACGGAGGAGACGTGTAGAAATTTCTAACCAATTGCAGAGTTAACCAAACATTGAATCTTTCCCCTTGACTAAAATCATCATCTCATTACGAACCAAATATTGGTAATTGTCCTGTAATATACTTCACATAATCTTATTGCACCGATCCCTGATCTATAAATGTCGTCTCACCCAGTATGAACTGCTCAGTCAACAAATCACCCCCAGACATGACCATTAGTCTCACACGATGCCACAATGCGCATATAGGCCATAACTCGAACACAATACATAAGGAAATGACTAAGGAAGGGACTACTCGAATCACACAACTAACATATATTTCCTTAGAAAATAGGAAGCAAAACACAAGAAAAATAAATATAGGTACCTCACTCAACATCACCCTGTATCAGCGTGCAACTCAATCCAAGTAACATAATCGTGGCGGCGTGCCACTCGATCCCATCATAAAATTCACATAAGGAGATATACACGGAGCTGAATTGCTCACCATTACAAATTACTGAATACCGGTCATAACCACGCTAAGTGAATAATACCATCCTGGGGAGATTGATAGAGCCATATGCTACAAAAATTAAGCACATCTGAGGTGCGATATATATACTTTGAAATCTCAAGAGCCCTCCTGCTCACATAACATCATCACTACGCTGAATCTTAACACATAGGAATTTCTTAAGTCGTTTCACAACTCACACGACACAATAATAACCTTACATGAAATGAACGAAGATGGAACAACATCCGCTATTCCAGCACCCCTCCTTGAGGAGCGCTATATTGGAAGGAACACATTTGCTTCACATGAAGCCCATAATCCTTTTTAAACCCATTCACACACTTCAAGTTGATTCTGATCTCACCGAACTAGGCTGATAGCCCTACATGGGTCAATAATAACCCACTTTTTCTCATAACACTCAAGAAAAACCATCATAGCCGGGACAAACACCCCACAATCCACAACACAATGAACTGAACGCCTCCTAAGCATAAATTCTCCCATAAGCAATATTATACTTCCTTATACTCAGTCTAAATCTTCAATCCATTACATGACTACATGTCACAATTATACAATCTTCATGTGGTCACGCTCCCACGACCCTCCACGAGGTAACAAGTCTGCATATCCATACCACCGACCACACTAATACTGAAAAACACATCAAGAACCCATGACCAAGATACAAAGCCTCTTTCACCAAACACCGATCTCAGGTGACACTGGAGACAACACCAGCTTACTCTAGACATTCAAATCCCTTATTCTTGCTCACCCGAGCTCATGACATCCTTGTCTACACCGAACCGCAATCTTGATCCTTACTTCCAATTACATACTGCTTACTGCACCTGCATGCCAATATGAGATAGCGCAGGAATTCCATCATAACTCTTGAACCACTAATAGGGTGAACATCCCGTCATATAGAAACCCCAACAACACACGAGTGAATTCTCATAATCACAAAATAGGCAAATCCTCAAGGAATAGTCTATACCCCCATGATCCTTCCGGGATCCGCCTAAACCTGAAAAGCCATAATACTTGAATGCTTCCAAATAAATCCATTACGGCGGCCGACAAGACTCGCACACACTGGCACAAACCACATGCATAACTCAATCACATTGAAGGAACTGATCACTGTCGCACATGTGCCATTCCAACCATGGCTAACCAATCTATCTTCTTTTAATCATCCTTAATCGCCTCAGAAACATTAGTAACCCCATGAGAAGATAATCCTGCAACCCAATTGCAGGCGATGGGACTCTCCCACTTAGCCCGAAGTTACTCCTTGCACCACCTGGAGCCCACCAAAATCCTTCTAAATTCTTCTGTTGGCATTCCCTAAATACTCAAGTTGCCTAGCATCATTCACATATTCGACCTCCCAGTAAATAACCACTAGATTTCCTTGCAGAAACTTGCCAACTACACGACTGCTAACCTGCCCACAAGAGATAACCCATATGTGAAAATTACCAACTGACACCTTCCAACGATGTTGTACTGCACACTCTCTACAACATCAATATTCCATCCTAAGCCTGTTCTCATTCACCAACTTTACCAGTCCATCTGCCCTTCATGGACATCTACTAAATGCGCAACAATATCTTCTAATTCACCACTATGTTGTCGCTTTCCCACTTTGGTTAACCTCATTCCTTTAAGCACTACCTGACTTCCTTTTCTTACGCCTAGAATTTTAGAAATTTATCCGCTGCCTGATACTTCTCACATGTCTTCCTTCATCTTATGCTGCCCAATTCAATATCATTCTATGTAGCTCTTAAACCAGCAAATCACCACGACTTCAAACTCTCTGAAGATCATCTTTCTCGAGCTGCCTTAATTAGAAATAACTATTCACTTCTGAACCACCACACACCACGATCTCTGAAAACCGCTTCTTCAATACTACTTCACAACACTCTGACCCAATACAACTGAAGAACTATAACACCGGCGAACTTAACACATTCTATTCGATCAAAACAGCGATACCACATCATAGATGAAAACTCCACCTCGCTTAATAACACCAAGTCTTATTACTTTATCCCCCAGACTTGAACATTCATAGTCCAATTGCCCTTCCTCCGCCGGAACTAAAATACTGAAATCTCAAAATTACGCTCTGAGAAGACCTCCCTTCAAGTCATTCATTACCCCGACATATGGGCAAGCATTCTACCATCATATCAACACCGCGCGATGACCAATCGTAAGCCTCATAACAATTTGAGCATAGCCTCAAAGTTCTCAGAAACACAGCAACCGAACTGAAACAACATAATATTCTTCTGCAGGGCAACAACAACAGCCCCAGCCAACTACACATGGAAAACATCTCGCACCATATTCGTAGCACCATTTCAATTCCTCAAATCCACGTTTCATAGAAAGTGCTTCGCGACGTATAAGATTGAGTAGGAAGAACATAGGAATAAGCCTCAAAGGAATCGAATCGCGCGATGAGGAATCAAGAAGGGAAGTACTCCTAACAGCTATGTAGCCTCTCGAAGATAAGTACAGACGTCTCCGTACCGATCCGCAAGACTCTACTAGACTTCCTCATGACTCGTGAAACCTAAGGGAACCTAGTGCTCTGCTACCAAGTTGTCACGACCCAAAAATCTATTAAGGTCGTGATGGCGCCGGGCACCATCGTCAGACAAGCCAATCATTAACTAGTTGAAATAAATTCATGTTTTAACATTTTTTAAATCATTACCTTTAACTTATAACGTAATAACTAAACAAAAATCCGTTAAGCAAATACGATGGTTTAAATATTCCATTTTAGAAAATATATATCCCAAACACATCCCAGAACTCGGTGTCACAAGTGCATGAGCAATTTTTAAGAATTTATACAATCATTACAAAGCTTGTCCGAGATACAAATTGGATAATGAAATTTTTAAAAAAATGAATACAATATAAGGGAGACTCTATCAGCTGTGGATCGCCTCCGGATGATTCAGCTCGACTAAGTCTCCAAACCAGCCACGTCGCTGTGAAAGTACCTGTGCAATAAAAATGCAAAGCAAGTGTAGCACGAGTACAAAAACAACGTGTACTTAGTAAGTCGCTCGCCTAACCTCATAGAGGTAGTGACGAGAGGTCGGATTAGACACTCACTAAGGTCCAACAAATTAATTTAACATAATATGATATCAGTATAGGCATATGAGGATGATAAAACAGTAAGCATTGCGGATAACCTGTAGTTCAAATAAATATTGAAAGTAAACAAACATATACTACATCCTCATTTTCCCCCAAATACCTTAAATAAACAATTACTTATTTATTTTCCCCCAAATATATGTCACTTCAAAATTCATGAATTTTTTTTAACAATTTAGCATGCGCATACGGGATAAAGACAACCGGCCTGAGCCATCATAATAATCATCTATGTGCACTGCCGATGGTCGAACGGCCCGAACCATAAGTGCACCTTTGCCATAAAATAATCATATTTATGCACTGTCGAGGGTCGAATGGCCCGAACCATAAGTGCATATTTCAATCCGTCGTGGCGTACGGCCCGCTCCCATGAGAGTGGGGGAAATAACACTCTTCTTGCGGAATGTAAATTGTGAAGCGGTCACATGCAGTCATGCACAATCAACAGTCCACCCCGACTACGTCCGGAAAACAAATATTCAACTAAATGACAAATTTCTCTTTAAAAATCACCAAATAGTATTTAAATCCTTTTTTCGAAATTCATTTTCCAAGTTTATAATATTCAATAATATAACCTTATTCGGAATACAACTATCCACGAAGGATTCAATTCTCTTTTAAATGATTAAGAAGATACACTCTAGCCTTCGTAGGAAATAAGTTACAAATTGAATAGAATTATCAGTCTACTATCATTGGCAGGATCACATGTACAACACGTAAGGCATGCTAGTGGGTCCTAGACTACCCGGGCATGGCATAATAGTAGCTACGTACGGACTCCCGTCACCTCGTGCGTACGTAGCCCGCGCAGATATTATCACATACTTAATTAGTTCACCTAGGGGGACAATTCCCTCGCACAAAGTTAGAAAGGAGACTTACCTCACTCCGAAATTCCACAACCAGCTTCCAAGCCCTTCCGACGACTCCAATTGATGCACAACGCCCCAAAACTATTCAATAACGGGCAAACCAATAAAAATTCACTCTAATACTTGTAACAATTCCAATTTTATAAGTTCCCAACTCCGCTCGAAAAGTTGACTAAAATGCCCTCGAGCCCACGTGCCTGGATTCCGAAATTTCTCGAAGATAAGTTCTACCCATAGCTTTACTAACTCAATAATACAATTTACTCTAATTTTCATGCTCAAATTCATGGTAAAAGTCCAAAATTCCAAATTCTAAGTCTTCTCCAAATATCCAAATTTAAACTAATTTTCCATGTCTAAATCCATGTAAGATCACATATTTAACTCAAAAATAGGAAGAAATCACTTACCTAGTGTTTCTTGGTGAAAATCCCTCCTTGTTCTCTCCAAAATCGTCCAAACCAAATGAAAGAAATGAAATAAATGAGCCAAAACTCGTGTTTAAAACAATCTAGTCAGGCTTCATCGAGTTGTACCTTGCGCTGTGCAGGTTGTACATCCTATTATAATTTTCCCTTGATGTACACCTTATGTTAAAACGACCACAACTCCTTGTAGAAATATCCAAATGACAAACGGTTTGAATATTTAGAAACTAGACTCGAAGATCTTTAATTTGATAGGTATTACACTATACAAAAATTTATATATTCCGAGATATGAGCTTCTAAAGTCGGCTCCATGCATCAGAAAATTCTGTCGAAACTGCTCCACCAGCCATCTTCAATCGATCATAACTTTCTGATAAAATGTCCAAATCATGAATGGTTTAACTTTCTGGAACTAGAATGCAAGGATTATAACTTTTATGTTTTTCACATTTTCATATTCCTTATAGATTTTTATATATACGCCTCCAAAGTTAGCTCCTTGATGCATCAGTTGGTGTCCAAAACAGATTTGAGGTAGAAATTTGTGCAGCTATTTGGCCCGAAATCCATTCCGTTAACCTTCCGCACCCGAGGCCCTCGGGTCCTTAAACAATTATACCAAAATGTCCCAAAATATGATACGAACTCGCTTGAGGCCTCAAATCAGATCAAAAAATGTCGAAATCATGAATCGCACTCAAATTCAAGCTTTGTGAACTTTGAAATTTCAAACTTCTACATCTGATGCCGAAACCTATCAAATCATCTCTGATTGACCCCAAATTTTGCACACAAGTCATATTTGACCTTAAGGACCTGCTCCAACTTTCGAAATTGGAGTCCAACCCCGATATCAAAAAGTCAAACTCTCGGTCAAACTTCTCAAAACCCTTCAAATTTATATCTTTAGCCAAATGACTTCAAAATGACCTATGGACCTCCGAGTTCACTTTTGATCGCGCTCCCAACTCCAGAATCACCATACGGAGTTATTCCCAGATTTGGAATCCCAAACGGACATCAATAACACCTAAATGCACTTCAACCCAGACTTATGAAATTCCTTCTAAAATGCTAACTTCGACAATATACGCCAAAACGCTCCCAGATTATCTAAAACCCGATCCGGACATACGCCCCAGTCCAAAATCATCATACGAACCTGCTGGAATCTTCAGATCCTGATTCCGAGTTCGTTTACTCCAAATTCCAATCTTAGTCGATTTTTCCAACTTAAGGCTTCTTAAAGTAGAATTTTTTTTCCAATTTGACTCCGAACTTCCTCAAATTCAATTCCGACCACACCTACAAGTCATTATACCTGAAAAAAAGTTGCTCATGACTTCAAATCTCTGAACGACGTGCTAGAGCTCAAGACGACCGGTCGGGTCGTTACAATGGTCCCCAGAAATGATATCATGAATGTGAAGATTCTCAACTTCCTCCAGGAATCGTAACTCAAATGGTTGACGAATTATGTGCCCGAGAATTTCTCAAACCCTTTCTCGTCCCAACCTTTGTCCAAGAAATCCATTGGAATTCGACAGAGGCATAACTTTTTCAAAAAGTTATTCACACCAACGTTTCTCGGAGCAGCAGCCTTTTTCCCACGAAGGCCTCTCCCCAATCCGGTATACCCACCTAATTCTTCGAATGTAGGTGTCATTTCATAATATTTGAACCTGAAGACATTGTTCATGGGGTCCCAAAAACCCACTAGAGTCTCGATTAAATCTTTGTTAGGCTTAATTCCCATGATGTTTGTGAGAAACTTGAGGTGCTTAAATACTTGATTTTGTTCCCATTTGGAGAATAGGAGGTGTCTCGTCCCTAGGAGAGTCTTATCTCTGATCAAGAACATAGGAGGTGTCTCGTCCCTTACCCTTTTATGACTGCTTCTTTGTGAAGAGATCATGGAGAACCTAAGAATAAGATAAAAAAGGGTTAGGAATTATCTAAACAATAAGCAAATTCTTATTATTGTTTTTTTTTGCCAATTTAGGACTCGGTCTATTTTGTATTATTATTTGTTTTTTGAAATTATCAGACACAAAATTTGAAATGATAAAAGTAGAAACAATGGCTATTATTACGAAAATGGCCCTTTGATACTTTCAAGGAAAGCTTAAAGGATGTTTCGATAAAAAATACCAGACATAGGTACAAGATGATAAAAAGTAAACAAAATAAATAAAAGGCTATTTTTATGAAAATGGCCCTTCGGTACTCCCGAGAGAGATTCAAAGGTTGCCTCAGCAAATATGACCAGACAAACTAGACAAAATGGCCATTTTTATGAAAACAACCCTTCCGTACTTCCGTGGAAGGCTTATGGCTATCTCGGTAAAACGACCGGCCAAAACAAGATAAGATGGTTATTTTTGCGAAAACAGCCTTTCGGTACTTCCGTAGAAGGGTTAAAGCTGTCTCGGAAAAAATGACCGGACATAAGGGAAAAATGATAAAATGTGAACAAAGTAGCTATTTTACAAAACGACCCTTCAGCACTTCCGAGGAATATTTTAAGGCTATCTCGGCAAAACGGCCAGACAAAACTAGATAATATGGTTATTTTTACGAAGATAGCCTTTCGGTACTTCCCTAGAGGATTAAAGCTTTCTCAATAAAAATGGTCGGACATAGGGGCAAAATGGTAAAAGGTGACCAAAAATAGCAATAATTTTTTTATTATTTTATTTTCAAAATTTTTATGCACGTATGTCATTTTTATGCTTATTGGTTTTTGAAAATATTGCTGAACCCGATTGAGGTTGCTTACGTATCTCACATCCGATGAGCAACAAACTCGCGTAGTTCGGTAAAACTGACTATGTTCTCTTTTAATTTTTATGAAAATTAATCTTTACACCTACGCCAGACTACTAAAAAATCTTAGTAAAAAAGGGGTTATTTGTACTAAACTAGGAGAATTTTTTTTTCTTTTTTTTTTATTATTCCGCTCAACTAATTTTCTAAAGCCGGTCAACAATGCAAGAAAGCCTTCCAAATGGCGTAGCAAGTGACACATAAGTAAATATGATGGTCTCAAAGAGGATACCTGTCTTATACGAACCCGGCCCCTGTGTCGAGTTTTGCTAAGTCAAATGCATGGGATGCAAATAACGCGAACCTACTAGGGATATAAGGCATGAAATTTGTTCTTCTAGGTTTAAATCCTAATGGAGAAAGTATCTAGACTGGCTTACTCAGGCGGACAACTCGAGTCGAGCAGGGTCAGCGTACCGGTAATATTTCTTTTCGGCTTAGCAAGTGGTGCTCCCTGCCTAAAAAACGTGTGACTAAAATCCTTCACAGGGTGACAAGCACCTCGGCTATCTCAAAGAAAGCGGTCAATGTCAAGAAAATGCTCAATTTTAATTTCAATAAAGCTTAAAGGGGTGCATGATAAGACAATTTATATGTGCAATTCAACAATATCAAAGTGGTAAAAAGCTGGCAAGTAGCGCATTAGGTCAAAATAAATCACAGTATATACAAAATTAATAAAGCCAAATAAAAGTCAACATGTACAAGCTCGAATTGTGGTTGTCTCCAGCAGAGTCGCCAGAGTTATCACACCCCTTTTCTACCTCGAAAGATATATGCTATGAATTGTGGATCAAAGAGTTTTTCCAATTAACGTGACAATTATGAAATAGGGATTATTTTATTACTCGAAGTCGCCACTTGAAATTGAATTTTCGTGCTCCAAGTCACCTTTTATTTGAATCCCTAGTCAAAGAAAGGTTTGACTCTTTTATTATTGGTCAGCTAAAATAAAGTCTGGATAAGGAATTATGTTGACCGAGGAGAAGGTATAAGTCATTCCCCGAGTCCCGTAATTTTAGCACGGTCGCTTTATTGACTCAAACTTGGGTTAAATTAATTTTGGATAAATTGTGTTTTACTGGATTTCCATATTTTACTTATCCGCTTTAAATTATTAAAATTATTAAAGAAAGATTTTAATAATATTAAATTATCCTAACCGCACCACATAGGAGAATGTGAGACCGAGACGAATTTTATTAATTTTGGCATAACCGCGCTACGCAAGAGAATCCGCAGTCATGACAAATGGTTATTAGCACGTTATTTACTTTTGAAAAATTACTATATTTGTGCTTTGAGGAAAAATTAATTTTTTTGAAAAATTATTAAATGTTACTATCGCGCTACGCAAGAGAATATGTGGTTATGACAAAAGGATTAGAAATTGATAAAGCTATTGGATATGGTATGAAGTTAATGAATTAATTTATTAAATATTAAGCATCACGCTACCCAAGCGAGTCCTTGAAGTTAAAGCGCAACTACTATTTTCCTAGCGTTTAAATTAATAAATTATGAAGTGAATAAATTATTTTAATTAGTTAATAGCAAACTAAAAAAACTGATTTGAATTTATTATTTGGAGAAACAGGGCACATGAGTTTGGACTAGCTTTATTCATTTTTGAGGAAATGGGCCACCTTTCTATTAAAGGAGAAGTAACCATCAACTAAATAAAAGAATGGGCCAACAACTTGTTAAAAGAAAATATGGGCCAGTAGCTTATTAAAAAAATATGGGCCACCAGCTTATTTATTCGTATTGGGCTAATTATTTTATTTGACAAGAAAATGTAACGGCTCGGCCGGTCGTTTTGAAAATTTAAGTCTTGTTCGGTGGCATAAGGCCTTGAGCAGCTTCGTATTATGTGTATTGACTTGCGTGCGTGGTCGAGTTCAGTTACCGAATGATTTAGAGTCAAATCAGGAGAAGGATTCTAGTTTTGGAAGCTTAAGCGGTAGGAGTTGATCGGAAATTTGAATTTTGTGTAAATGGATCTAGAATGGATTTTGAATGATTTCAAAAACTTCGTATGGTGATTTTGGACTTAGGCGCGCGTCTGAATTCGGATTTGGAGGTCCGTAGGGTAATCTGAAGTATTTCGACGAAAGTTGGAAAAGTTGAAGGTTGAGAGGTTTGACCAAGAGTTGAATTTGGTCATATCGGGGTTGGAATGCGATTTTGAGAGTTAGAATAGCTCTTTTATGTTATTTGGGACTTGCCTGCAAAATTTGGTGTCATTTGGAGTTGATTTGATATGGTTCGGATGCTTGGTTGTGATTCTTGAAGTTCTTGAAGTTCATTGTGATTTTCATGTGTTTTTGCATCCGATTCGTAGTTATAAAATTTATTTCAGTGTTTTGATCGCGCGAGCAAGTTTATGTTATATTTTTAGACTTGTGCGGGTGTTTGGTTTGGAGCCACGGGGGCTCGGATGAGTTTCGGATTAGCTTCGGAGTGTTTTGTTAGGATTTTTGAGTGTTGTTCTGGTTTCATTGCATTTGTGATGTCTTGGTTGAAAATGCAATTACCGAATTTGCAAAGAGGCCTTGCATTTGCGAACCTGGGCTGCTGGGGAAGAGTTCACTTTTGCGAAGAATTCCCTCGCATTTGCGATGTGTGTCTGTCCACTTTTGCGAAGACAGTGTTCGCTTTTGCGGCTACTGTAGCATCGCATTTGCGAATGTTTGATCACAAATGTGATCTTTGCCTGGTCTGTCACGGATCGCATCTGCGATGTTTTGTCTGCATTTGCAGAGGTCTCATTTGTGAACCCCCTATCCCAAATGCGACATCTGCAGCTTGCTAAATGCTTGCCATTCCCAGTTTTAGCTTCATTTTTGTCATATTTTTAACCTCTGAGGGTGGGCAGTTTTGAGAGAGGAATTTCATCTAAAATAATTGGGTAATTACCTATAATGAATTTTCAATTATATTTTGTGATTATACCTTTGATTTAACATCAAATTCATGAGAACCTAAAGAAAAATTTGGGGAAAAATTGTAAAAACTTTCAGAATGAAAAACGATGATTTGAAGAACCAAATGATATCAGAATTTGATAATTTTAGTATGGTTGAACTTGTATCGGAATGAGTGTTCGGATTTTGTTAAATTTGTCGAGTTTCAAGGTGCGGGCCCGGGGGTCGACTTTTGGGTTGATTTTTAGTTTTTGATAAAGATTGAGGCTTTATGATCCGGAATAGTTTCTTATGAGTTTTATTTATGCTTTGAAGTTATTTGGCTAGATTTCAGCCGTACGGAGGCTATTTCACTCGAGAAGTTCATTTTTGAGTATCGATCTGTCTTCTTTGAGGTAAGTATCTTGCCTAACCTTGTGTGGGGGAACTTCCCCTTAGGATTTTGAGTCTTCTATGATAATTGTAGTCCGTGTACGCGAGGTGACGAGCATGTTCTTGGGCTTATTTGTGGAAAGTTAGTCTTTTAGGGCTCTAAGGTTCTTGTAGTCACTGAGTATGAAGTTGTTTTTGTTATGATTAAATTTCTTAATTACTAGTTTCACCCCTACCTTCTTTAATTGGAATTAACTGCCTCATGATCCACTCTTATTGCTTATTTGATTCTTATATGACTTAACCGAAGATTTTT
The DNA here is from genome assembly GCA_005239525.1 of Nicotiana knightiana. Lineage (NCBI taxonomy): Eukaryota > Viridiplantae > Streptophyta > Magnoliopsida > Solanales > Solanaceae > Nicotiana > Nicotiana knightiana. The sequence goes on along the minus strand of ML387498.1, from coordinate 22,088 downwards.
ACCTCTTCTATTTCCATGCTATCTCTTTCTAACTGCTTATCTTTATTCGAAATTATAATTATCTCTTCTATAATTATACATTCTTAATTGAGGTTATGATTATCTTCCCGCTGCCTATCCTTAATTGAATTTGTAGTATTTATTTTCTTAATTGCTTATCCTTAAAAGAAGTTTAGGTATCATATATCTTAGTTGGCTTATCCTTCCTTATTGGAATTATTGACTCGTGATATCTCCCATGTTGTTGAATTGTACTTTGTGGGACAATTGATACATATTATTTTTCTCCCTTGTTGAGTTGTTGTTTTCCTTTCTTACTGCAAATTTCTGTATTATTTTGTCATTATCTGTAGTCTTTATATAGATATTGTACTCTGTTGTTTCTACACTTATACTTATTTAGGTTATTTCGTCCAGTAGGTGTCTTGATTGTTCGTCGTCATTACTCCATTGAGGTTAGTCTTGATACTTACTGGGTACCGTTGTGGTGTACTCATACTACACTTCTGCACATTTTTGTGCAGATCCAGGTATTTCAAAATCAGTTGATCATTAGCTAGTTGTGCGGATTGTTGCTGTGGAGACTCAAGGTATATCTGTTGCTGTGTTCGGAGGTTTCGGAGTCACCTTCTGATTTTGTATTCACATTGTTTACCTTATTTGAAAACAGTTGTATTTAGAAGTTTTCTTGAAAACTCTGTATAGCTTATGACTTGTACTATCAGTTTTGGAACTGTAAATTTTATAGAGATTTTTCTATTTCAAAAATTGTTAGATGTTATTTAATTATTGTTGTTATTCAGTTAATGTTAGGATTACCTAGTCCCTATGACTAGGTGCCATCACGACACCCAACTGAGGGAAAATTGGATTGTGACAAGTTAGTATCAGAGCTCTAGGTTCATAGGTGCTATGACTCATAAGCGAGTTTAGTAGAGTCTTGCGGATCAGTGCGGAGACATCTGTACTTATCTTCAAGAGGCTACGGAAATATTAGGACAGTTTCAATTCTTTCATTCCAATCGTGCGAGTTTATTGATCTCGAATTTTGAGCTTTTATCACTCCATTCTCTCACAGATGGCGAGGACATGAGTTGCAGTTACCGTTGACGCTGCTCCCGGAGCAAGTATCGCTAGAGGCAGAAGCCGACAAAGAGCATGTGTCGCAGCTACGACACCTACCAGAGCAGCAGTTGGGGAGCCGCTAGTAGCTCCAGTTGGGGGGCAAGTATCAGATGTGCCTACAATTACCCCCGGAATTCAGGAGACCTTAGCACAGTTCCTGAGCATGTTTGGTACATTGGCTCAGGCGGGATTAATTCTGGTTGCACCAGCTACTTCACAGATCGGGGGAGGGACCGAGACTCCCGCTGCCCATACTCTAAAACAGCGAGTTCATGTTGGTCAGGTTCCAGGTGTCATGGAGATGCAACCTATGGTTCCAGGTCAGCCTGTGGTTAGGGCAGCAACATCTGAGGAAGAACATTTTAGACTTGAGAGGTACAGGAAGTACCACCATCCTACCTTCAGTCGATTAGCGACTGATAATGCCCAGGGTTTTCTGAAGGAGTGTCACCGCATTCCTCGTACTATGGATATTGTGTAGATGAGCAGGGTTTCTTTTACTACGTTCTAGCTCAAGGGAGTGGCTTATCAGTGGTGGCGGTCATATGTGTCACAACCCAAAATCCCTAAGGTCGTGATGGCGTTGGACACCACTGTCAGGCAAGCCAACCCCTTAATTAATTGAAATAACTTTCCGGTTTTTGACATTTATTAAAAACATTTCCTTTCACTTTATTACATATCAACCAAATAAAAACCTGTTAGTTAACAACAAGGATTTGAATACTACACCATAACAAATATAACCCAACACATCCCAACCTACTCCAGAACCTGGTGTCACAAGTACATGAGCAATTTCTAAGAATTTATACAACTATCACAAGCCTGTCCGGAATACAAATTGGACATGGTAATATAAACTAAAAGTAAACACAGTGCGAGGGAGACTCTGTCAGCTCCGTATCACCTCCGGATGATGCAGCTCGCCTAAGTCTCCGAATCCTCCAATCGCCACGAAAGTACTTGTGCAATAAAAATGCACATCAAGTGTAGCATGAGTACAAAAACAACGTGTACTCAGTAAGTCGCCTGCCTAACCTCAGAGAGGTAGTGAAGAGAGGTCGCATTAGACACTCACTAGGGTCCAACAATATAATTTATGACAGAATATGGTGAAATACAGTAGACATGTAAGGCAGTGAGCAGCGAATACGTATCAAGTACAGAAATTCAGGTAACTACCGAGAATAAACAACAAAGTACACATTCCTTTTTCCCAAATACATGTCAGGACAATATCAATAAAACCATACCAAATAGTCATGCGCACACAAGGATAAGACAACCGCCTAAAGTCATAAGGAAATATCTTGACACTGAATAGACATAAAGCTTCCCCCCTCGCGAATCATACCTGCAACTCGGGTGCTAACACAATTATACTCAATATTATAAAGCTTCCCTCGCTCACGAATCATACCTATGACTCGGGTGCTAACACATTTATACCAAATTAGCATAAAGCTTCCCTCGATCGCGAATCATACATGCGATTCCAAAGCTGACACACTTATACTGAATATTATAAAGCTTCCCCCGCTCGCGAATCATACCTGTGACTCGGGTGCTGACGCATTTATACCAAATTACCATAAAGCTTCCCTCGATCGCGATCATACCTGCGATTCAAGTGCTGACACACTTATACTGAATATTATAAAGCTTCCCCCGCTCGAAAATCATACATGTGACTCCGGTTCTAACACATTTATACCAAATTACCATAAAGCTTCCCTCGACCGCAAATCATACCTGCGATTCAAGTGCTGACACACTTATACTGAATATTATAAAGCTTCCCCCGCTCGCAAATCATACCTGCGACTCGGGTGCTGACACATTTCCACACATCAAATTCGTATTTTTATCAAGAAAATAGTTTTCTCAGGAAAGTGGTAAAATACTTATTAAGAGAAACATGATATATAAGTTCTGAAATCATTTGTTTTTGAAACTCATTTGTCAAGTTTAATGACATTCCACGATACAACCTAGTCCAGGTACACAAACATCCATAGAGATATAAATTCTCTTTTTAGAAGATTAACAAGATGAACTCTAGTTTTCTTTTAGATATTCAATTACGTCTCCGATTATATTAGCAGTTTAATATTACAGGCAGGATTACAGGTATAACACGTAAGTCATGCTAGTGGGTCCTACACTACCCGGACATGACAAAATAGTAGCTACGCACGGACTCCCTTAACCTCGTGCGTACTTAGCCCCCGAAGATAATAGCATGTATTGAATTAATTCACCTAGGGGGACGATTCCCTCTCACAAAGTTAGAAAGGAGACTTACCTCACTCCGAAATTCCAACACCGGCTTCCAAGCCCCTCCGATGACTCCAACGGACGCACAACGCTCTGAAACTACCACATAATGGCAAAGCAATGAAAATTCATCCTAATACTCACAACAAATTCAGATTACATACTTTCCCGACCCCGCTCGGAGAAATTACCAAAATTCCCTCGGGCCCACGTGCCCGAAAATCTGAAATTTTGAAGATACATGCTATCTGCAGCTCTACTATCTCAATCATGCAATTTACTCTACATTCCATACTCAAATTCGTGGCTAAATTCCAACTTTACATTTTCTAGGTTTCTTCAAAATTTTCCCAAATTCCTATCAATTTCCATGCCTAATCCATGCATATAATCTTGTATTTATCTAACAAACCGAAGGAATTTACTTACCTTGGTGCCTGACGAAAATCCCCCTTGAAATACTCTCCAAAAATCGCCCATGACAAATGAAAAATGGGTGAGAAATGACAAGAACCCGTCTTTAAAACATTCTGCCCAGGCATCTCTTCGCACTTACGGTCCAATAGCCGCTCCTCTGGCTCCGTACCTGTGGAACTTCCATCGCAGGTGCGGCTCTGACTCAACCCAGCATTTCTCGCTTCTGTGGTCCATTCTCCGCACCTACGCTTCCGTAGGTGCGACCCATCTTCCGCACCTGCGGCCTCCTCAGCTTCATCCCAAAACTCGCACCTGCAGTGCCCTTAGCCGCACCTGCGGTCAAAGCCTCGCAGGTGCGATTACACCAGATGACAGCAACCTTCAGCNTTGTTTGATGTGATTTGAGGGCTCGAGCAAGTCCGTTTCATGTTTTGGGACAGGCTGGTGTGATTGGATGGGGTCTCGGGGGGCCCCGGGTGGATTCCGGGTGATTGACGGATCAATATTTGAAGTTGGAGAAGGCTGAAGGTTGCTGTCATCTGGTGTAATCGCACCTGCAGTGCCCTTAGCCGCACCTGCGGTCAAAGCCTCGCAGGTGCGATTACACCAGATGACAGCAACCTTCAGCCTTCTCCAACTTCAAATATTCATCTGTTAACCACCCGGAATCCACCCGAGGCCCCCGGGACCCCGTCCAATTATGCCAACTTGTTCCAAAACATAATGCAGACTTGCTCGAGGCCTCAAATCACATCACACAACGCCGAAATCACGAATCGCACTCAAATCCAATTCTTTAAGAACTTAAAATTTCAAACATCTACATCTGACGCCGAAACCTATCAAATCACACCCGATTGACCTCAAATTTTGCACACAAGTCATATTCAACATTACGGACCTGCTCCAACTTTCGGAATTGCATTCCGACCTCGATATCAAAACTCCACTTCCGGTCGGATTTGTCAAAAACCTTCAAATTTCTATCTTTATCCAAATGACCCCAAAATGACCTACGGACATCCAACTTCATTTCCGATCGCGCTCCCAATTCCAGAATCACCATACGGAGCTATTCCCAAACTCGGAATCCCAAACGGACATCACCCTCACTGATATGCACCTCAAGCCCAAATTCATAAAATCCTTCTAAAATGCTAACTTCCACAATATACGCCGAAGCGCTCCGGGGTTATCCAAACCCCAAGCCGGACATACATACAAGTTCGAAATCATCATATGAACCTGTAGGAACCTTCAAATCTTGATTCGGAGGTCGTTTACTCAAAATTCCAATCTTAGCTGATTTCTCCAACTTAAGGCTTCTGAAATGAGAATTTTCTTTCCAAATCCATTCTAAACTTCTTGGAATTAAATTTTGACTACGCCCACGGGTAATAATACTTTAAACGAAGCTGCTCACGACTTCAAACCACTGAACGACGCGCTAGAGCTCAAAACGACCGGTCAGGTCGTTACATTCTCCCCACTTAAACCGACGTTCGTCCTCGAACGTGCCAAGAACTGCTCTGGAGTTATCTGAAATCACCGTTTAACATTTCGAGCACCTGCCCATGCTACCACAACCTAGTCAAGCACAATAGCTTGATCAAATCTAGAGATTTCTTCCTTATTCCATATAATAAGCTCAAATTCATTCAAACACCTGAAATTTTCTCCAGCCAGGCATAGTCCCAATATATAGCACTGCATCAACTAGCACACGATATACTAGATCATAATTGCATACCTATGCTGAATCGGCACCATGCACCGCATAACTCATCATCTGACCATAATGACGCTTCATGAACCTTAATAGTCAAGGTCCAAGAATCTGAGGCTCCCAATGCACCTCCTAACAAATATACATACACCCTGCTATAATGCTGACGATACCACCACAACGGAGGAAATGTGCAGAAATTCATACTCAACTGCAGAGTTAACAAATCCTTGAATGCCTCATCTTGACTAGAATCATCACTTTATTATGAACCTGAATAATGGTATTTGCTCTTTAATATACACTTCACATAACCTCATCGCACTGATCCCGATCCGATAATCTCGTCTCACCCAATACGAACTGCTCAGACAACAAACTACCCCAACATAACCAACAGCCTCACATGATACCACATCGCGCCAATAAGCCATAACTCAAAAATGATAATAAGAAATGACTGAGGACGGAACTATTCACCTCACGCAACTAATATGAATTCTTACCAGAAAATAGGAAATAAAACACAAGAAAATAAATACATATTAACCCTTCTTATCATCACAATGTTGCGGCGTGCAACCCGATCCAAATAACATACACGTGGCGGCGTGCCACCCGATCCCATCATAAAACTCACATAAGGAAATATACACGGAGCTGAATCGCTCACTATTACAAATTACTGAATGTCGATCACAAGCACGCTAAGTGCATAATACCATCTTAGGGAGAATGATAGAGTCGTATGCAACAAAACTCAAGCACAACTGAGGTGCGATATATATATATACGCTCTAGATCTCAAGAGCCATCCTGCTCACGTAACATCCCCACTACGCGGGACCTCAACACATAGGAAATTATCAAGTTGTTTCACAACTCGCACGGCACAATTACAATAACACATGAATTCGACGAAGACGGAACAACACCCGATGTTCTAATACCTTTCCAAGAAAACGCTTTACTGAAAGGAACATGAATGGCTCATACGAAGTCCATAATCATAATTAAATTCATCCACAAACATCGAGTCACCTTGCTCGCACCAACTAAGCTAATAGCTTTTGCCTGGGTCCATATTAACCCACCTTCTCTCATAACACACGAGAACCACTATCATCACCGGGACTAACACCCCATAATCCATAATTAACTGAACCGAACGCCCTTCAGGCGTAAATTCTTAATTAAGCAATATTTCACTTCTTTATACTCAGTCAAATCAGAAATCCATCAAGTGACTACATGTCACACTTTATACAATCTTTTCGTGGTCATGCTTCCACGACCTTCCACACAAGGCAACAAGTCTGCCCATCCATAATACTGACCACAATAAGGCCGCAAAACACATCAAGAACCCATGACCAGGGTACAAAGCCTCTTTCACCAAATATCAATCTCAGGTGACACTGAAGATAACACCAGCTTACTCTGAACTTTCAAATCACTTTGTCTTGCTTTTCCGAGCTCATGACATCCTTATAAACATCGGACCTCAATATCGATTCTTACTCCCAGTTACATACTGCTTCCCGCACCCAACATACCAACATGAGGTAGCGCAAGAATTCCATCATAACTTCCGAACCACCAATAGGGTGAACACTTTATCATATAGAAACTTTTTACTTGACTCAATTCAAGAGTACCATCTCAACACACGAGTGAATTCCTATTATCGCCCAATCATGCAAATCCTTAAGTAGTAGTCTATACCACCATAACCCTTCCGGGGTCCGCCTACACCTGACAGGCCATAGCACTCAAATGCTCCCACATGAGATCTGTTACGACGGCCGACAAGCCCCACACACACCGGCACAAACCACATGCATAACTAAATCACATTAAAGGAACCGATCACTGCCGCAAATGTGCCATTTCAACCATGGCTAATCAATCTATCTTCTTTTAATCATCTTCAATTGCCTCAGGAATAATAACAACTTCCTTCAACCCATAGCAAACTCAACCCTCACTCATCCCGAGTGACCTTGATTCACGAGCCTATGCTGCCCAAATCCCGCAACCCTTCTCATACCCTTCTGATAATCTTTTCTTCAATCCGGAGTCTATTTCTTTCACTCCTCCAATATTATCATGCATGCTGAAACATATCATAGAACATCCCAACCATCCTCCTTTTTCTCAAAGATTACTCTGCAAAAGCTCGATTCTCGATCATACTACTGCCTGGAACCCTTAAATGTCGCATTCTTAACTTTTAAATTCACTAGGACCGCTATTGAGAGTCACCCACTCTGACTGGCCCCGAATACAATCAACTCCAAGGCTCTCCTAGCACAGGAACACCTTTCTTAATGAAACACGTGACTGAGTCACTATCTTTACAACTTGCCCATGCCTTAAGCATAAATTTCTGAATCTTCCAAATCCTAATCCTGATCCGACAGGGCCAACTTTTGCACATATTCATAAAATCCCATGCACAATCACCCTTTACTCCTTTCCCTTAGCTGAAATAACTTGCTAATACGCCGACAATCCTCAACCCCATGCGAAGACAATCCTACAACCCAACTGTAGATGGTAGGACTCCCCCACTTAACCTGAAGCTACTCCTTGCACTGCTCTAGACCCTGCTGAGATCCTTTCTCCTTTGATAACACGATCTTGCTCAACCAATCCATCCAATTCTTCCAAATTCTCTTGCTATAACTCCCTAAATACTCGAATTCTCTAGCATCATTCACGCATTCTATCTCCTACCGACTAGCCACTAGAACCCCTCACAGAACCTGCCAACCCCGTCATTGCTAACCTATCCCCAGAAGACAACCCACTTATGGAAATCACCCGTGGACACCTCCCAAAGACGCTGAAATGCACGCTCTCTGCGACCTGAATACCCCATCCTACGCCATGCTTCATTTACCAACTTACTAGTCCGTCCGCTCCTCATAGACACCCATTAATGCGCGACAATATCTCTAAATTCCAAGTTATGCTACCGCTCCCCCACTTTGCGACTGCTCGACTTCTGCTTCTTACACCTGGCCTCTTAGAAATGGAACCACCGCCTATCCTTTCTTTAGGACCGTTCTCTGTAGCTCTCAAACCAGCAGATCACCATGACTTCAAGCTCTCCGAAGATCATCTTTCTCTGGTTGCCTCCATTGCCAACCTCTATCCGGTACTGAACCACTGCACCTCACGATCTCTGCCAACCGCATTCTTCAATGCTTCCTCTCAATACTCTGACCCCACGCAACCGAAGAACCCATAACACCGACAAATTAACACATTCCATTTGATAAATGACGATGATGACACGTCACAGGTGCATATCCCATCTCACTTGAAGACACCATGTCTTACTACCTTATCAAGCCCAACCGGACCATTCATAACCCAAATGCCCTTCCTCATCCGACACAAAAGCACTGAAATCTCGAAGTCACACACTGAGAAGACCTCCCTTCAAACCATTCATCTTCCCCAACATACGGGCATACGTTATATCATCATATCGACATCTCATGACAATCAATTGAAAACATCATCACTACCTGAGCACATCCTTAAGGCTCCCAGAAACACTGCTACTGAGTTGAAATATATATTACCCTTTTGTAGGGCCATAACAACAGCCACGACCAATTACACATGGAAGCATATCGGATTACATTTGTAGCACCATTTCCATTCCTCAAATTCCTGATCCATAGCAAGCAATTCGCGACGCGTAAGATTAAGTAGGAATGAACATAGGCATAAGCCTCAAAGGAATCAACTCGCACGATGAAAAATCAAGAAGGGAAGTACTCCTAACACCCCTGTAGCCTCTCAAAGATAGGTATAGACGTCTTCGTACCGATTCGCAAGACTATACTAGACTTGCTCATGACTCGTGAGACCTACGGGAACCTAGCGCTCTGATACCATGTTGTCACGACCCAAAATCCCTAAGGTCGTGATGGCACCGGACACCACTGTCAGGCAAGCCAACCTCTTAATTAGTTGAAATAACTTTCCGGTTTTTGACATTTATGAAAAATATTTCCTTTCACTTTATTACATATCAACAAAATAATAACCTGTTAGTTAACAACAAGGGTTTGAATACTACACCATAAAAAATATAACCCAACACATCCCAACCTACTCCAGAACCTGGTGTCACAAGTACATGAGCAATTTCTAAAAATTTATACAACCATCACAAGCCTGGCAGGAATACAAATTGGACATGGGAATATAAACTAAAAGTAAACACAGTGCGAGGGACACTCCGTCAGCTGCGGATCACCTCCGGATGATGCAGCTCACCTAAGTCTCTAAATCCTCCAATTGCCATGAAAGTACCTGTACAATAAAAATGCACAGCAAGTGTAGCATGAGTACAAAAACAACGTGTACTCAGTAAGTCGCCCGCCTAACCTCAGAGAGGTAGTGACTAGAGGTCACATTAGACACTCACTAGGGTCCAACTATATAATTTATGACAGAATATTGTGAAATACAGTAGATATGTAAGGCAGTGAGCAGCGAATATGTATCAAGTATAGAAATCCAGGTAACTACCGAGAATAAACAACAAAGTACACTTTCCTTTTTCCCAAATACATGTCAGGCCAATATCAATAAAACCGTACCAAATAGTCATGCGCACACAAGATAACACAACCGGTCGGAGTCATAAGGAAATATCTAGACACTAAATAGACGTAAAGATTCCCCCGCTCGCGAATCATACCTGCGACTCGGGTGCTGACACACTTATACTGAATATTATAAAGCTTCCCCCGCTCGCGAATCATACCAGCGACTCGGGTGCTGACAGATTTATACCAAATTACCATAAAGCTTCCCTCGATCGCGAATCATACCTTTGATTCGAGTGGTGACACGCTTATACTGAATATTATAAAGCTTCCCCCCGCTCGCAAATCATACCTGCAACTCAGGTGCTGACACATTTACACCAAATTACCATAAAGCTTCCCTCGATCGTGAATCATACCTGTGATACGAGTGCTGAAACACTTTTACTGAACATTATAAAGCTTCCCCCGCTCGCAAATCATACGTGCGACTCCGGTGCTGACATATTTATACCAAATTACCATAAAGCTTCCCTCGATCGCGAATCATACCTGCGATTAGAGTGCTGACACACTTATACTGAATATTATAAAGCTTCCCCCGCTCGCGAATCATACTTGTGACTCGGGTGCTGACACATTTCCAGACATAAAATACGTATTTTATCAAGAAAATAGTTTTCTCAGGAAAGTGGTAAAATCCTTATTAAGAGCAACATGAAATATAGGTTCTGAAATCATTTGTTTTTAAACTCATTTGTCAAGTTTAATGACATTCCACGATACAACCTAGTACAGGTACACACACATCCATAGAGAGATAAATTCTCTTTTTAGAAGATTAACAAGATGAACTCTATTTTTCTTTTAGATATTCAATTATGTCTTCGATTATATTAGCAGTTTAATATTACAGGCAGGATTACAAGTATAACACGTAAGGCATGTGGGTCCTAGACTACCCGGACATGACATAATAGTAGCTACGCACAGACTCCCGTAACCTCGTGTGTAGGTAGCCCCTGAAGATAATATGTATTGAATTAATTCACTTAGGGGAACCATTCCCCCTCACAAAGTTAGAAAGGAGACTTACCTCGCTCCAAAATTCCAACACCGGCTTCCAAGACCCTCTGATGACTCCAACGGACGCATAACGCTCCGAAACTACCACATAATGGCAAAGCAATGAAAATTCATCCTAATACTCACAAAAAATTCAGATTATATACTTTCTCAACCCCGCTCGGAGAAATGACCAAAATTCCCTCGAGCCCCCGTGCCTGAAAATGTGAAATTCTGAAGATACATGCTACTCGTAGCTCTACTAGATCAATCATGCAATTTACTCTACATTCCATACTCAAATTCGTGGCTAAATTCAAAATTTACATTTTCTAGGTTTCTTTAAAATTTTCCCAAATTCCTATCAATTTCCATGCCTAATCCATGCATATAATCTTGTATTTATCTAACAAACTGAAGGAATTTACTTACCTTGATGCCTGACGAAAATCCCCCTTGAAATGCTCTCCAAAAATTGCCCATGACAAATGAAAAATGGGTGAGAAATGACAAGAACCCGTCCTTAAAACATTCTGCCTAGGCATCTCTTCGCACATGCGGTCCAATATCCGCTCCTGCGGCTCCGCACCTGCGAAAATTCCATCGCATGTGCGGCTCTGACTCAACCCAGCATTTCTCGCTTCTGCGGTCCATTCTCCGCACCTACGCTTCCGCAGGTGCGAACCCATCTTCCGCACCTGCGGACTCTTCAGCTTCAGCCAAGAACTCGCACCTGCGATGCCCTTAGTCGCACCTGCGGTCAAAGCCTCGCAGGTGCGATTACACCAGATGACAGCAACCTTCGGCCGTCTCCAACTTCAAATATTGATCTGTTAACTACCCGGAATCCACCCGAGGCCCTCGGGACCCCGTCCAATTATACCAACTTGTTCCAAAACATAATGCATACTTGCTCGAGGCCTCAAATCACATCAAACAACGTCGAAATCACGAATCGCACTCTAATCAAATTCTTCAAGAACTTAGAATTTCAAATTTCTACATCCGACGCCGAAACCTATCAAATCACACCCGATTGACCTCAAATTTTGCACACAAGTCGTATTCAATATTACGGACCTGCTCCAACTTCCGGAATCGCATTCCGTCCTCGATATCAAAAGTTTCACTTCTGTTCGGATTTCTCAAAAACCTTCAATTTCTATCTTTAGCGAAATGACCTACGGACAAGCAACTTCACTTCCAATCGCACTCCCAATTCTAGAATCACCATATGGAGCTATTCCCAGACTCATAATTCCAAACGTACATCACCCTCACTGATATGCACTTCAAGCCCAAATTCATGAAATCCTTCTAAAATGTTAACTTCCACAATATACGCCGAAGCGTTCCCGGGTTATCAAAACCTCGAGCTGGACATACATCCAAGTCCGAAATCATCATACAAACCTGCTGGAACCTTCAAATCCTGATTCGGAGGTCGTTTACTCAAAATTTCAATCTTAGCTGATTTCTCAAACTTAAGGCTTCTGAAATGAGAATTTTCATTCCAAATCAATTCTAAACTTCCTGGAATTCAATTACGACTATGCCCACGGGTTATAATACCTGAAATGAAGCTACTCACGACTTCAAACCACTGCACGACGCACTAATGCTCAAAACAACCGGTCGGGTCGTTACAATATGAGTTGAATATCCCGACCAAGGCAGCTTAGCTTACATGGGTTCAATTTTTAGATATGTTCTTGAGAGAGTTTGTACCCCAGTCCCTTCGGGATGCATGGTGCGTGGAGTTTGAGCAGGTGCATGGGGCACTGTGTCAGTGTCAGAGTATTCCATTAGATTCAGTGATTTGGCCAGACATGCACCTGCTTTGGTAGCTACAGTTATAGAGCGTGTCCGTAGATTCATTGAGGGGATCAAGCATGATATTTTGTTCAGCATGGATCAGGATTTTAGTCGTATGTTTTGTTATAGCAGGTGGTAGGGATCGCCCGCCGAGTGGAGGGCATGTGGGACTAGGAGAGAGAGGACATGCGGGGTCAGAAGAGAGAGGGCAGGGAGGCGAGGAGGCCTCGTAGACCGGAGAGATCTACTGGTCCTTATTTTGGAGGCAGGGTATGGCATGGTAGAGGTTTTGTGGGTAAGCAAGTGCATTTTCCACTTGGGGCTTTGCACGGTATTTCAGGTGCTCATGGGTCTCAGAGTACTACACAGTTTCCACAGCCACATCAGCAGAGAGGTTTCTTTGAGCGTGGAGATACCAGCCACATGGTGAGAGATTGAACCAGACTCTAGACAGATGTGTCACGACGGGGTATTCAGGCAAGTAAAGGGCGTCCAAGAGGCGGAGGCCCAGCCCGTTGATGTGTTTCATTTAGTAGGCTTGAGGCCGTTGTGCCGGATGATGTCATACATGTATGCTTTTGATTTATTAAAGAGGAGCACCATTGATGCTTTAGACGTCAATACCACACAAGAAGATAGGTTACTTTTTTATGGTACCCAATTTTCGAGTGCTGTCTTAATAGAAGAACCTGGTTATTCTTGGTGTTCCAACTACTACTGTTGCAGAATAATAAAAGCAGTAAAGTAAAAACACAGAGATTTTTACGTGGAAAACACCTGGCTCAAAAGGTGAAAAAACCACGACCTACTCCTCAGTAGGATTTGCTCAAACTCCTCACTAAAACTCTGAGCCAAACGGACTTACAAAATAAACTCTTTTGCAATCCTAGGACTAACTCTAATCCCTTTGTAGTAACTATCCCCTAGCTAATTTCTACAAGCTTCAAGTTAACTCTAACTTGAACAATGTGTACATATTACAATTGCTTCTATAAAAGCTGAAATGATACACTATTAAAACTCCTACTACAACCAACTAGAGTCAATGATAAACAGATGGAACTGGTTCTTCTAGCTTGTCTGTAGCCTTTGTGTCGCAATAATTCTGCTTGCAAAATATCTGGGAATTTTGCTTTTAGCTCTTGATTCACTTCTGCACTTGTGCATATCCAATTCAAGCAAGAATACTTCAATTATTTATAAAGTCAGTTGAGTTCTGATCTGACTGTACGTGGGAGAACAAGTTCTTATCAAACTCAACTTCCTTCTTTTGTTTCTGTCCTTGCTGAATTCGACTTCTATTCTCTTATCAATTTTCAACCTTTTTGCATTAGAAGATACTCTTCTTGTTCATTGATACTTCACAATCGCATTCATATCCTATGCATATAAGGTTTGTGTGCCAACTCGTCAGGTCAAGTATGTGTGCTCTGATGGACCTGGTTCAGCTGGTCATACATTTGTCAATCTTCAAAACTATGCAGTGACTTGGGTCAACAAATTCCCCATTTTTGATAATGACAAACTCTGTGCTTCTCCCTGTATACAACACAAACACTTTGTATGTTTTTTAAGCATTTATCATAGAGAAACCAGGTTCATTAGGTTATAAATATCACTTGAAGTATAAAAGCTGAAATATAAAAGCACTTTTTCTTTCCCCCTTTTGGCATCATCGAAAAGCTTGCAAAATGATAAACTCACTAGTGTTGTTAACAATTACTCATGGCCATTTAGGCAACTGTAGGTGCAAACATGATTAATCATCATAAGTAACCAATAAAAGTAAGCTATCTAAGAAATTGAGACAAGTCAATAACAAAACGGCAAAAGTTCATTGATTAGGAACGTATATCAAACACCATACAACCAAAACAAAAATAGCCCTAACCATGAGCAAAACAGAATAAAAACAAAAGAAACTGAACAACTGGTCTAAAGAGGGGTTTTGGAAGCTCTGGACATCCTAAGGATTGAAAGGTGCAGAGGAGGTTGTGGTCTTGGTTTGTAGAAGAGAAAGCATCTGATTAAGAACACCCTCGTTCTTTTATTTCTCTTTTGCTAAGTCAGCCCTGAGAGCATCTCGCTCAGCTTCAACCTCAATTAGATGAGACTTCAAACAAAGGATCTCCATATCCTTGATCTCGCTTTCCTGCACCAGAGTTCGAACTTTGTTGTTGACAGGCTGCTTCCTAGATGAACCAGGTTCATCTGCAGGAACATTGACAATATAATCGCAAGTCAGCAAAGTATCGTTCCCAAAATAATCCTTGGCAGTAGCCATCTCAGCCTTTTTCACAAGAACATCAAAATGAGCAAGCACAGCAGTCAAAATAAATCCATATGGAATCGCATGTGCTTTTGTTCCATTCACAACTCTGTCCAATATTTAGATGATGAAGGGTGGCCAATTTATTTTCTTACCCCTAAACAAACATTCCATCAAGGCCAAATCCATATAGTTGGTTATATGCCTTCTTTCTTGTCTTGGCAGCAAGAATTTGATGACAAACTCGAAGAACAACTTGTGTTCTGGCTTCATTTCACTTTTGTAGACTGTCATGGATTCAATTTCCCTTTCATTGTCACTAAAGAATCTGGTAATATTGATTGCTGAGGCCATCCCATCCAAACTAGGCCATCTTTGCCTCGTGTAATCCTCATAGCCCTCAGCAGGAATTTGCAGAATTTCTCCCAGTTCTTTAGCATCAAAGGAAACTTGAATTACTTTGACTATGGTAATGACCATGTCGTCCTTAACCACTACATTACCCATGAATTCCACCAGTTCAGCTCTAGCCAACCTTCCTGCAATATGAAGAACCATGTTCTTCCACCCCTGAACATCTAGTGTGTCCAGCAAGTATCTCATCCCAGGTTCCTCAAGATCCTTCAACAACTTTCCCTTCAGAATTGTTCTTTTACCAAACAAGGTGATTCTGTCAGTAGTCACCTCACCAACTTCCCCCTCATCTTCTCCACTCCACTCTCTATCATCATCTTTTTCAACGACCTTCACTTTTCTTGCCTTGGACCTGGTCCTTTTAACAGATTTTGTGAGTGTGGAAGACACTGTAGCTGACTTCTTCGAAAAAGCCTTAGCCCTTTTTGATTTTGGTGCCTCAACCACAATAGGAGCAGTCTGCTCCTCATGATGGACCAGGTCCATCGCATCCTCTTCAACAACAACAGCCTCCACAGGATCTCCCACTTTAACCTTTCCCTTTGCAGCTCTCTTTTTCTTGCTCTCAAGCAGAGACTTCTCAAACAGTTCTTCTTCCTCTCTCACAGCACTATGTGTAGCACGCACCTTAGGAACAGTAGCATCACCAACTACCGAAGTTTTCCTCTTCTTGGAAGGAACTGGGATAGCAGCCTTCTTGGACTTCTGAGTCCTTCTTTTCTTGGGGTTATAGGACTCCTCCGGTTTCCTTAGCCTTTCAGCCAACGTTTCATCCGCAGATGAACCAGGTTGATCTACTCCTTTATTTAAGCTTGCTAAACCTGCCGCTGCTTCCTCGACTACACTTCCCCCTATCTCTATGACATCTTCTCTAACCTTCTCAGGAATGGGACCACAAATAGTCAATGTAGTACCATCCTCCCCAAATCCCTTTCCCTCAAGAACTTTACCTTTTTCTGATTTTTTTCTGCCTACTAGGAACTTCAACATCCACTACCGACCCAACCAGAACAAACTTGTTCTCAACATTACCAGACTCAGAAATTGCCTCGAGATTACCTTGTTCAGAATTTGATGAACCAGGTGCTTCATCCTCGTTGGCTGATTTAAAATATTCACTGGATGATTCAGAATTCTTATCCTTTTCAGCCTGCAGAATAGCCTCCAAGAATTTTGCACATGACCCAGAAGCCACTGATTTTCTGGCAAGAACCTTTACACGACGACCAGGAGGGGGCTGGGTTAGGGTTAAGTGTGGGTTTTGGAACAGGAGGGTTTTCAGGAATAGGAGGGTTTTCAATGGTTATGGTTTTTTCTGAAGATTGAGAACTCTATACCGATGGAGAATTTGAATCTGATTCATAGTTCCCTCCATCTTAATCACAATTTGGTGATGAAGAAGATGGAAGTGAAGACATGATTATGAGTGAAGTTTAGGAAGAAAATAAAGAGTGATCAGTTTTTTTTAGGTTTGAAGACTAATGATCTAGGTTCGACGGTTACTTTATGAAGAGGAGAGTAATTATGACCCTTATATAAGATATGGCTATTAATTATACAACAGGTAGAAAATTTATTCAAGTGGAAGTCTAATAGTTGTAGGAGTGTCATTGATTTGACGGTTAAGAGTTCCCTACTTCTAGGCTAATTGAGTACTGATGTGACTTCTTGGAATGGGTTCATTTAGGGATTAGTACAAGGACTTTGAAATTAACCAAATATAGATAGAATCCTGCTCATGTGTGACTGTAGTTAGTTCAATAATTGTATGGAGATGAGCACGTACCTTGTCAGTCAGATGAACCAACAGAGATGAACCAGGTTCATCATGTTAAAGTCCTTAATTTGCCTCAACTTAAAAAGATAGAGAAATATCATTAGCAACCAAAGAATCATACTAGTACATGGCAAGAGAGTATGACAGTAAAGTCATGATGCTGAGCAATGATTAGACTGGTTGATTATCTATGTTAGTGTTTCTAGCCAAACAAAAAAAAAATTTAATCAGGTGATTTTAATCATCCCTAATTCAAGCTTGTTTCTCTCAAAATGCTCCTACTCAGTGCTTTAGTAAAGATATCTGCAATTTGTTGATCAGTAGCACAAAATTCACTTGAGATCATTCTATTTTCATAGTTATCCCTCAGGAAATGGTGCCTAACATCTATGTGCTTAGTTCTCTTATGATGAACCGGGTTCTTCGTCATACTAATTGCACTAGTGTTGTCACAAAAAATAGGAATGCGTCCCACATCTATACCAAAGTCCATGAGTTGTTGCTTAATCCATAGGAACTGTGCACAGCAGGAGGCTGCAGCGACATATTCAGCCTCAGCAGTNATCAGCATATCCTACAAGGTCGAAATTACTACCTTTAGGATACCAAAGGCACAAATCAGTGGTGCCTTTCAAATATCTCAAAATTCTCTTTACTGCAGTGAGGTGGGACTCCTTTGGATTTGCCTGAAACCTAGCACACAGTCCCACGCTGAACATAATATCAGATATGCTGGTAGTGAGATATAATAGAGACCCAATAATCCCTCTGTATAGCTTCTGATCAACANCTATTTCTTTTGAGTCTTCCATTTTAAACTTCTTGAGCAATTCTTTCACATACTTTTGTTGGTGGATCATTGTTCCATTTAGGTTTTGCTTAAATTGAAAGCCTAAGAAAAAGTTTAGCTCCATCATACTCATCTCAAACTCAATTCCCATTAGCATAACAAATTCCTTGCTCAATTTTTCAGAAATCGCCCCAAATATAATATCATCCACATATATTTGCATAACCAGGAGATCCTTACCCTTTTCCCTTAAGAACAAGGTACTGTCAATTTTACCTTCTTTGTACCCATGTTCTAGCAAGAATTTTGATAATCGTTCGTACCATGCTCTTGGTGCTTGTTTGAGACCATATAGAGCCTTGTCGAGTTTGTATACGTGGTCAGATGACTCCTTTATTTCAAAACCTGGAGGCTGCTTGACAAATACTCTTAACATCCATCTGATGAAGAGTGAATTCCATGTGTGTAGCAAATGCTATAAGAAGTCTGATTGCCTCCAGTCTTGCCACAGGGGAAAAGGTATCATCATAGTCAATTACTTCTTCTTGACTATACCCTTGAACAACTAGTCTTACCTTATTCCTTGTAACAGCTCCATCCTCATCGAGCTTGTTCCTGAAGACCCATCTTGGTGCCAATCACTTATATGTCTAGGGCCTGGGTACCAAGTTCCATACTTAACTTCTTTCAAACTGATTTAGCTCTTCTTGCATGGCATTTACCCAATAAGCATCTTGTAGGGCTTCCCCAATGTTCTTTGGTTCGATCATGGATAGAAACGCATCAAACGCACAGAGATTTTTCAAGGATGATCTTGTTTTGATTCCGGATGCCAAATCTGTTATGATGTTCTCAAGAGGGTGAGAACTCTGATATCGGTGTGGTTTAAGTACCAGTTGTTCATTCCTAGACAATTCTATGAAGTCTTGTTGCTGTGGATCAGAATCAGTGACAGGTTGCATATGTTGAATTCCCCTTGTCATGTTGCTTGGGGTAGTTGAACCTGGTCCATCACCTGTTCCACCTTCCATGTTTGCTTCAATGTGATCACTGCTTCTCACCAGTCCAAGCTCCTCCTCTTCTGGTTCTTGTCTCTCAGCAAGAGTGTTAGTTTCATCAAAGACAACATGTACACTTTATTCTACACACATAGTTCTTTTATTATATACTTGATAATCTTTTCTATGTGATAAATATCCCAAGAATACTCCCTCATGACTTCTGAGGTCAAATTTTCCTAGGGAATTGTTACCATTATTATGCACAAAACACTTGCAACCAAAAGCCCTAAAGTGGGATATGTTGGGCTTTCTCCCTTTAAGTAATACATAGGGAGTTTTCTCTACCAGAGGTCTGGTCATGCATCTATTGATTATGTAACAAGCAGTGTTTATTACTTCAGCCCAGAAACTGTGAGGTAGTTTGCTAGATAGAAGCATGGTTCTTGCCATGTCTTCAAGAGTTCTATTTTTCCTTTCAACAACCTCGTTTTGTTGTGGGGTTCTAGGAGCAGAAAATTTATGATTAACACCATGTTCATCACAGAACTCAGCAAACTTAGCATTCTCAAATTCAGTACCATGGTCAGATCTTATTGATGCTAGTTGATGTCCTAATTGATTTTGAGTTTTCTTGACAAATGAGGTGAACATATCAAATGCTTCATCCTTAGATGCCAGGAATAAGGTCCAAGTGAACCTTGAATAATCATCAACTAGCACCATCACATATCTCTTACCACCTCTACTCAGAGTTCTCATAGGACCACATAGATCCATATGAACCAGTTC